>LUFD01005058.1:48737-58785 GCA_003025255.1 Cordyceps pruinosa
CCGACACGGCGTCCGCCGCCATCAAGGAGCGCATGTACGGCCACCTCGAGGCCCTGACGCGCGCCAACCCCGCGCTGCTGCAGTACGAGCTGTCGACCCTCGAGGGCCCCGTGCCCGCGCTCCAGCTGCACAAGGAGCAGACGCGCCCGAGGCACCTGCAGCGGACGCGCGGCGAGATCGCGCACGTCCACCCGCCGGACGGGAGCACTCACCTCGTCCTGTCGCTGCCCGACTCGCGCCGCATCATCGAGACGGGCTGGGGCCAGAGACACCGGCTCAGCGGCACCATGCTGGGTTGGGGCTACACCCTGGTCTACGCTCCCCGGAACGAGGACGAGTTCCAGCTGTGGAAGGGCACTGTCGCCGCCGCCGCCAAGTATGCCTGCGCAGACATTGGAAAGGTTGAGCTTGTAAAGTCTGAATGAAAGGAACTGTGTAATATTCGTCGTTTTTAGACGCCTTGATCAAATGTTGACCCGATATCATCAACTAGCTCCAACCTATTGGCACAAGACACACAACAGATAGAATTGAGACCTCAAAAGATTGTTTCCGAGTTAGTGTATTGTCTCTAGTCCTGAATACGTCAACTGTCATTACAGAATTACAGGAGTAAGTAAATCAAGCCTCGTGGGTAACCCTGCGCGCCGCCTGCTGCGCCCTCCAATCTTGCTCCAGCATCGACATGTTGACCACGTCGAACCACCGGCCCGCCAGATAGAGGGCCTCGCGGTCGCGCCCGTCCTCCACGAACCCGACCTTCCTGTACACGTGGATGGCCCTCTCGTTGAGGCTGCTGGTCTGCAGGAACAGGCTGTGCATGTTGGCGTAGTCAAACGTCCAGCCCGCGAGCCACCGCAGCGCCTCGGTGCCGTAGCCGCGGCCCTGGTGCGCCGCGGCGACCGACATGCCCAGGCCCGCGCGGCGGTGGTGCGCGAGCGACGCGGGGAGCGCCGCCAGGCAGATGACGCCGACGGGCACGCCGCGCAGGCCGGCCGCCGCGTGCGCCTCGCCGCCGTGGTCCCGCGCGAGCGCGTCCCACCCGTCCGGCTTCAGGCAGATGACGACGTTGAGCAGGTTCTTCTTCCAGTGCTCCATCGACTCGTAGTAGCCCGTCCGCGACAGCGGCGCGAGGGCCTGGATGCTGTCGAGAGCCCGGATCGCGGGGTCCCGGGCCATCTGCTGGTACAGGAACTTTTTGGTGTCCTCGTCGGCATTGTCAAAGGGCTCGTAGATGAGGCGCTCCGACGTAAAGACGTTGGCGAAATCAATCGACATGGCGGAGCTTGCGGGTGTATGATGAGCGTGTTGGTGCAAGTCCTGGAGCTTGATGGCTGGCTAACTGCAACGTAATGCGAAGGAGCACAGATGCGGGAACAAAGGGAGCCGGTGGCATTTATACCTCTGATGGTTGCTCTCCATCAAAACACAGGGCCCAACGGGACGGAGACAATTACGCAAGTTTCCCCAATAGGACAGCTAGCTCGGGGGGAAACGTCAGCCTCAGCCGTCACAGGTCATGGCGAGGCTGCAAAAGATCCCTCCACGACGCGCATCCACGCGAGGGACACGTTTCCAGTTTCTTGAAATAGCATAGCTCAATGCCGGGTTCGCGGGCGTGTGTCCACCATCACCACACAAACGAGGCTGCGAAGCAAACTACGTGGACGGCCTAGAAGCGGCCTGGTCCGCAGCAGGGACCCATCCATCCTCAGCCTCGTCAAGAGTCCAAGCATCTTGACGGCTTTCGCACGGAAGCTTTCGTCTCCGCACTCCTGGGAGCGCTGGGAGCGCAGGGCATGCTCATCGACGTTTGAGGTCGCCGCGCTGAGAGTATAAGCTCAAGACTCTCCGTTGGGCGGAGAAGGGGACGAAAATAAGAGGGTATCGATTCGCTTTAGCCAATTCCTCATGGCGGTTGTAAAAAATACAATGTTGAGTAAATAAGTTCCTTGACGCCTATTCCAAGACGCCTATTCCGAGCCTCCCTCTCGTGTAGGAGGGTACGCTATCTCGCCAACCACACACGTTCGTCCACACCTCAAGCCTTCCGAATGGGCAGGGCCGAGTAGATCTGCGACGCCATCGGCACGCTCTCGTCCGCCTCGTCCGCCTCCGCCAGCGCCCGCGACGCCTCGTCCAGCGGGCCGCCGCTCTCCAGGACCGTCCGCAGCGCGGTCCTGGCGACCTCGATGTCCCGGCGGCGCTGCTCGTCAACGTCACGCAAGTCCACGGCAGCCGCCGTCTTGTCGAACGGGACCGCCAGGTCGGCCATGAACAGTGAGGCTGCCGCGCGCAGCCGGAGCATCTCGGGGCTTTTGCTGTACGGCGGCTCCCGCATGAGGGTGTCCATGCGCGCCGCCACGGCCTTGATGGCGGCGAGGGTCCGCTCCCTGACCTTGTCTTTGGGGTGGTGGTGCGCCGCTGTCCTTCCGCCGCCCCGCCGTTCCCGGGTGACGTGGAAGCTCTCGTCCTCGACCAGCGTCTCCAGCCCCAGATCCGCGCCCTCGTCCACTTGGCTGTCCTCAGCCAGGTAAGAGTCGTCCGCCTCCGCGCCGGCGCCGGCAAGACCGGCCGTATGCTCAGCGTAGATGTTGTAAATCTCGGCGCTGTACAGGCTAATGTTGAAATGCAGCGCCGAGACCTTCTGGGGGTTTCTGTGGTCGTACGGGTGCTGCTGGATCAGCGTCTCGAGGTACGCCCGCAGCTTGTTCATGTTGGCCGCCGAACCCCAGCGCTGCGGGATTTGGAGGCCGTCCTGCGCGCTCTCCTCCCCGCCGCTCTCTTGTTGGCGGTCGAGGTCACCGCGGTGCCGGCGGAGATCGTTGCGCTGCTCTTCGCCTTCGCGCATGATGACCTCTGCGCCGAGCGCCCAGAGGTCGTCGTGGCGAATGTCCAGCGGGCGGGAGTGCGGCCGGAGCTGGAGTGCCAGCCCGAAAGCGCGGGCCGCCTTGGCTACGTCGCCTTGGCCAAGGAGCTGGTGAATCGACCTGGTAAGGACGGCGAGGTGCCGTCGATGCGCGTCCGGCGCTCTTTTTGGCTTGGTCACCACCCTAGGCTCCTCATCGTCGTCCTCGCCGCTGCCCTCCCCGGGCTCTGTCTCATAGTCGGACTCTAATGCCTGTTCGGTAGCCTTGCGGCTAAAGCCGCGATGTGGAAAGTCTTTGATGTCCTTTGTCAGGTCGACATCGGCATCCGACAGGCCTGCGACCGCAAACTGCGCAAGCTTTGCTGGTGGGTAGCTGTAAGGGTTGATGGCCTGCGCGGAGGGTGGAGGCACGCTGGCATCGGAGGCAAATGATGAATCACGTTTTCGTTTCCCTGACATTGTAATAAGACATCTGGCGAGAGAAGGTGCGCTTTTGCTATGTGCGTTGCGCGATTTGGTGCTGTTCAGCTCATGGTTGTGTATGTGAACGTGAGGTTGAAGAGTGGAAACTCGGATCTCAACTCTTGCAGCTGTGGCCCAGTCAGAATACGTACGGACCACTACTATACCCAACAAAGCCACCACCAACGTTCCGAAGATGAAATATGCGTGTCTAAATGTAAGAACACGAAAGGATCTAATTACAACCCGACATAAATTTTGGTAGAAGCAGATTCATTTCGGCGTAAGCAGCCGCCTGGTTGTTTTGTAGTGTCTACTTGCTACCATCTGAGGACCAGCCTACAACATGCTACTCGAGTCTGCTTGGCATACCGAAATCAAGAGTGCCATGCCATGTCTGGTCGAGCTATGTCAAATATTGCGCCCACGAAGCAATGCCATCAGATAGTAATGCACAAGGCGTAGTATGGTTTTCATCTATTGAGCCAACGTATTCCACCGTTGATGTACAGCTCGCCCCCGTCTACTTTACAAACGACAGAAAAAAAAGGAAACGCCAGCAGTCAAGTTTATTGTGTTCAGGGTCGGTCAAAGTATGTCCACTGGCCCTCGACGGGCTTCTCCTCGAGGTCCTCCCAGCTGCGCAGAAGACGTTAGCAAATATAGCTCATGCCGTAGCTTGGTTCGCGGCCAACACTTACACCTTGGCCTTTTCCATGACCTCGATAATCTTCAGCTCGCCCTCGGCAACCTCAATGACCTCCTCGATTAGGCCAGCACCAATCTTTTGCTCGAGTTCGTGGATCCTGCAGAGCTCATTAGTCCCATTCGCTACCAGCTTTGGCCGTTCCTGTGCCGGATGCAACATCCCGACGCAAAGAGAAAAAGGAACGTACTGATCAGCCGTCAGCTGCGGCTCGTCCTCCCACTCCACCTTCTCGTGGTCCTCGAGGGGCTTGCGCTCCGCCCAGAGGACCTGGTCGGCGCGCTCGGCCGGGGAGCGGATGCCCTCGAGCTCGCCGCCCTCGTTCTCCTCGCCGTCCCACTCCTCGATGCGCTCGTCGCCGGGGAGGTGGCGGGAGCCAATGACGAAGACGCGGTCGCCGAGCTTGACGGTGCGCGCCTCGCTGCCGTCCACGCGGCCGCTCGCCACGCGGAACTGCTCCGCGTTGTTCTTGACCAGCTCCCGCGCCTTGGCTGCCCACGCCTCGTAGCCGGGCGGCGTGTACTGCTCGACCAGCGCCAGCCGGTGCTTGGTCACGGCCTCGACCGACTGCCGGTACAGCGACGTCGCCGGCAGCGACTGCAGCTTGTGGAGGGTGCTGCCGTACAGGAACAGGAGCGTCGATCGGGGGGTGGCGTGCGTCCACAGGCCCGTCAGGCCGGTGGGCGTGCCGGGTTCGAGGTAGCGCGCGAGCGCTCGAAGGGTTGGCCGCATGCTTGGCGAGTGCAATTGGCAAAGGTTGTGGCCGTGGTGTTGAGGATCAGCTTTCGGACGGTTTGGGGAGATTCTGCTCACTGCTCTGACCTAGCTTCCAATCGATTGAGCCCATTACCAAGCGCGAGTCACGTGCAAGATCACGTGCAACAGATCTGGTGACAATGCGCATAGGCAATCCTTCCGAGATTGATATAGAATACGTTGGATGAATTTTCCCTTGCTTTTGCTTTTGCGTTGTAATTGGTTTAAATTGCACTGCTTTGTACATTGTCGCTGTATGCAACGCCTATTCAAGCGGCACCCCTACAAGTCTGTAATCAAAAAGCAGGAGTCCACTGCGGTGGAACAAGGAAACAAAGCCATTGAATAGACCATCAATGCCTAGTTAGTAAAAGACACAAAGGAAATATTAACTGCCGGAAGCAGGTTTACCAGTAGACCTGCGGTCGTCTATCCTCCCTTGGTACACGTCGCCTCTCAATTATGCAGCATCCTCACGACCCTTGCGGTAGTTGGCCTACGCGATTGGGGTTAGCACTGGTACGGCAACGCAATGGCGCAACGCCCTTCATACCTCTTGTTCGGTCTGAAGCTGCGAAATAATGGGGGCAAGCTCGCCGAGGATCTCAGCGGCTTTCTTGTGATATTCAATCTGGGCATTGATAAGCTCAGACAGGTTGCGCAGAGGCTCGGGGGTATCAAGAACCTGCATCAGTTAGCTTCTAGGTGAAGGGGTGCATCTACTCTGCAACGTACGTTCTTCATGACGCCGACAGCCTCTTCAGTCTGAGTGACAAACTCGTCCTCGGCCTTTTCAATCTCCTCCTGGGCCTCGGGGCTGAGCTCAGGCTCCTCGTGGCCAGCAGCAGAGGAGCCCTGGCCGAGCTTGAAGGTGGTGCCCTTGGCGTGAGCCTTGACGGCATCCAAGGACAGCCTGGACTTTTCAACATTCTTCCTAGCGCGGGTGGCGAACATGATGTTGGTGTTCAGGGTGGTGTTCCAGCCGGCCAGGAAGCGGCTCTGAATCTGGGCATCCTGGGCAAGACGGGCCTCGCCGACGCGCTCCATGGACAGGGCGTACTTTTCGAGAGCGGTGGCCAGAGAGTCCTCGCCGGCACCGGTGTGGTTCTGGTGCAGGGTCTGGCTCGAGGCGAGACTGGCGCGGGCGATGGCATGGCTAAAGGTCTTGGGCTGGGGCTTGGCAGTCGGGGGAGCGACGAGGGCGGCCTGGGCTTCGGCGGTGCTGGTGGCGGAGGACAGAAGGGAGACCTTTTCGCTGACGGTGCGGCCGAGATCCTGGAAGGTCTCCTTCACGTTCGGGGGGTAGTCGTAGGCTTCGTTGGAGTACTGCTGGCTGCAATTGGGGGAGGGGGTGCGGGTGCGACGGTCAGCGGAAGGAGAGAAGCCGGGGGGTGACGGGTCGCGATTCGGCGAGAAATCGGTACTCACGTAACATTGAGCATCTTCTGGTGGGCCTGCTTGAGGGCATCGACCTTCTTCTCGAGGTCGATGTAGTCGGCGGGCAGCTGAGTCTGTATCGCGCCAACCGTTAATGACTCTGTCGCAGGGTAGCCATCCGGGGGATGCACCCGCCCACCTTGTCCTCGGTCTGGCCAAACTGCTCCTTGGTGTACTGGAAGGTGCGCGACGCAAACGGCGTGATCTGCGCGCCAAAATCGCTGTAGAGCGCAAACAAAACGTCGTGGTCAGCTAGAGCAACGTGGGGGGAGGGAGCTTGCGCAGCCGGTGGCGGTAGCTTCGGTGACGTACGAGAGATTCTTGCCAAACTTGGAGAAGTCCATCTTGACGAATGGCTGACAGGAACTGCGTAAGAAACAAGGGGTATGAAGGGTGAATCAGAAAGTCCGTGAGGGGAGGGGTTACTGGACAAAAGTCTATGTTCAACGATGGGATGAAGGAACAGCGTCACAAGCGAAATGGCGCGCAGCGAGCCAGCCTGATCCACCCAGGGGTTTCCACAGTGGCCACGGCGACGACGACAGCAACGGCGGGCCGCCTCGAAGCTTGGCTGCACCGGCTTCCGTCATCCGCACGTGACACAATACGACAGAATTCCAACGAGAAGAACTTCTACTCTGATAGGGTATGTTGACAAATAAAAGAACGGAAAATTCGAGTACATCAAAAACTCCAAGCTCCAAAATCCAAACCAAAAATATGACCAAAACATATCGCCTACTGTAAACGCCGCCCAATGAGGTACCTTGACTTTGCCCTATCCCTCAGTCTACCACCTTCTTATTATCAGCCCAGCTCGGCTGTACGCTGCGGCACACTGACTCGTACTGCTGCAGCTTCTCCTGGCGTCCACACAGCCCCAACGTCGTCCAGAACATGGTCCAGTTGGAGTCAGAGAGCCTGATCGTCCCCACGGACCGCTCGAAATACCACTTGTTCACCGGGTTGTTCTTGCGGCTGCGCCAGCAGACGCCCTCCGGGAAGCAGTCCCGCACCATGGCGTTGAAGACAATGTCCGCCACGCCGCCGCTGCCCTGCCGGCACTTGAGCACCGCAAACTTGTCGAGGTACGGCACGTAGAGCCCCTGGTCGTGCGCCTCCTGGTCCGTCACGCCCTCGGGCTTCTCCCACGTCAGGATCGCGCCGCCCTCGTACTCGCCCGCGATGATGATGCCGGCGAGGTTGTCGTTGACGCGGTTCAGGTAGTCTTGCACGTCCAGCTGTCGGTCAAAGGAATCGTCTATAAGATGCACCAGACGCGGCAGGTCGACCTGCTGATCCGTCAGTCGGCAGCGCGGTGCGCCGGGCTGGGGCGGCCGCCAGGGACTCTCCCGCGGGTCCGGGTAGATGGTCAATGGCATGCCCCTCTTGACCAACGTAGCCGCCGTAGAGTCTCTCGGGTCTCCTCTGTAGCCGCCGTCTTGAATGCGCTGGAGCGGCAGCGACGACGAATACATGGGCTTGTCCGTCAGGAGGTTGTGCAGAATCGGGTTGTGCTTCTTGCGAGTGGTCACCATGCCATCGAATCCCAGTTGGCTTTCCTCCATCTTGATCGAACGCGGCTCCGAGTAGATGGGGCTCGTGTTGGCCGCGGCAAAAGGCGTGGTGATGAGCGCAGAGGACGACGGCGGCAGGATGGTCAGCGTCTCCTTGGCCAGGGCCAGATTCGAAACGTGATTGTTCGTAGTGGGCTTTCCGCTTGGGCTTCCGGTCGCTGGCGAGCCTTCCGGCCCTAGGAGCTGCGCGCGGAGTCTGTCATATTCTTGCTCCAGGTTGATGAAGCGGTGGCACACACCGACGCCGCGACCAGACGTCGGCGTGCCACCCAGGGCATCCAGCAAAATGACCCGCTCCACCGAGGCAATCTTTTCCGGCCGCCAGATGTTCTTGGTGTTCCCGCTCGCGTCCGGGAGCGGCGGCTTCTCAAACTGAAGGCCCGACAGGAACGCCGTCAGCGCCAGCACCGTCTGCTCCGCGCGGGCGGGCGTGGCCGCGGACAGCTCGTCCCGCGCCGATACGGATGCGACGACGGGGACGAGCCCGTGCTGTAAGGCGCGCTTCAGCAGGCCGCGGTCGCTGACCCGGACGGAGTTGGAGTAGGCCGAGGGCGGCTGCGCGTCCGAGGCCTGCCCGACGAAGATGTCGCTGATGAGCTTGGCGCCGGGCTTGCCAAAGTTGTCGACGGCCTCGCACAGCCGCAGCGCCTCGTCGTCGAAGGTCTGGCGGCTGCTGTCCCCGGTGCAGTCGACGACGACGGCGCTGAGGAGGCCGAGCGCCCGTAGCTGGGCGATGGTCCTGGCGATGCCGTCGACGGTGCTCTGGACGAGGTGCTGCGGGTCACGCAGCATCATGATGGCGATGTTGAAAGGCTCGGGGACAGAGTGAACGCTGGCAGCTTTGCTGCTGTCTGGTGTTTTCTCTGATTCCGGTTTTGGGGGCTGGTTGGCGGTGTACTTTTGCAGATAGCCCTTGGCATCCCGTCTTGTAGCGGAAGACTCCAGCACAGAGACAATGACGTCCTAGATGTCGATTAGTTCTGCGAGTTTCGGTTTTGTGCGTATATTCATACTCTTTCCAGGGCTTGCTTCTTAACTCTGGCCACAGATGAGGATGACATGGGCCTAGCCGCATCTGCGGTGGCCGTGGTGGTGGTGGCAGCCGCAGCGAGTGGTTTAATCGTAGCTTGCTTGGCCATGCTGTGCGCAAGACGTCTCTGCTCTCCCATGGAGCGCACGCTCACCATGGACATTCCGGGGCCGCATCCCGCGGCCACCTTTTTTCCAGCAGTTGCCCATGCCATGGTGATGGTTGCGAGGCGGTGACCGGGGGGTTTCTGGGCGGTTCAAGTGAGGCGGGGGATTCTTTGTTTTGTCCTCGGTAGTTCAAGGACGAGCTTACGCTTGGCTGCGGCCAGCTGTTTTCGGAAGGGGGGGTGTTTGTCGTCTCTCATGCGGCTTTTGGATATAAAAAAAAATGTCTTGGTGTTGTGATATTGGTTAAGAGAGTGATGAACCGAAGCCAGGCTCAGGCACGAGACCGAGGCGCAAAAGCCCAGGGCGTTTTGATCCAAGTTGGGTGGAGGACTCAAGGCGGGCCGCTAATAATTTTCACTGCCGGGCGGGCGTGGGCCTGTTTCGATGGAAATACAGTGGACTGGCCCCCTGAACCACACGGACTGCCGAGGCGTGCCGATCTAGCTCCGACGATGGCAAGTTGGAAAAGATATGTGAGATGATCTACTGTGAATAAGGGCGAGCCTATAAATATGGAAAAATCCCGCTGGTAGCACAGAGGACTCTGTGTGTATGCTTGGACGTAGCTGAGGCATATACGCAAATACCGCAGAGCCCGATCCTACGCTGTTGGGTACAGACAGCACGTGTATATAAGACAAACAGCATGTGCGTACCTGAAGTCGACTTCTTCCAAATTCATGAATCTTTTTCTTTTACGCCAAGCTCCCAGCTCATAGCTGGTCTCTCATTATTCAACAATTGCCGGGCCCGCTTTTCCCAAATAGGGCCTGTGCGTGATCGGCCGCATCTCCAGCAATCCATCATCACTTTCACATCCCATCATCACCGCCCATCCACGCTGCTCCCCCTACGAATCATTCTCAAACGGGAGCCCAGCCTCCTTCCGCACCACGCCGTAGATGGCCGCAATGTCCCCCGACGGGCCCGCCACCTCCCTGAGGCTCGCGAGGTGCGCGTCCGCCGTCTCGACGTTGGGCACGCGCGTGCCCGCCGCCGCCGCGAGCGCCTTGGCGTGGCGCGCGTCCTTGCGCGCCAGGTCGA
>LUFD01005058.1:58840-86829 GCA_003025255.1 Cordyceps pruinosa
GAGCGGCTCCGCGCGGCGGTGGTAGTCGCCCGAGAGCATGCGCTCGCTGTACGCCGCGTGCGGGCCCGGGAACAGCGCCGCCACGAGCTCGTGCAGCGGCCGCGTGCCCAGCCCGCTCTTCTCCGCGAGCACGTGCGCCTCGGCGAGCTGCTCGACCATGTTGAGCACGAACGTGTTGCCGATGACCTTGAGCGTCGTCGCCCGCCCGTACGGCTGCCCGGAGAGGTCGATCTCGGCCCGCGCCGTCACGCCCACGAACCACGGCCGTGCGCGCGCCACGCTCCCGGCCGGGCCCGCGAGCACCGCGATCAGCTGCCCGGCTTCGGCCGCCGCCGGCGCGCCGAACACGGGCGCCGCCACGAACTCGGCGCCCCGCGCCAGGAGCTTGTCCGCGGTCGCCTGCGTCGCGTCCGGGTGGATCGTCGAGCACTCGACGAAGAGCTTGCCCTGCACGTCGGCCTGCAGCGCCGTGGCGATCGTCTCGCTCACGGCCTCGTCGTTGGAGATGCACGTGAAGATGACGTCGGCCTTGGCGACGGCGTCGACGAGGGACTCGACCACCGTCGTCTTGCCGGCGGGGAGCTTCTGGCTCAGATCGACGGCACGCTGCTTGGACCGGTTGTAGAGGAGAAGAGGCGAGTCCAGGTTGCCCTTCTCGACAAGGTTCTTGCACATGGCCTGTGGTGGTGTTGATGAGCATGCTGCACTATGGGTTGAGGTACGTAGAACCACTTACACGGCCCATGTTTCCGAGACCAATCCAGAGTAGTGTTGGCGCCATGGCTGCTGTACTGTTTACTAGATGTACTGTAGAGTGTGTAATTGGACTATTCCGCCGGGATGTCGATGCGCGGCTCGAGTACTGATACGCTGCAGAGGAAGCTATACAGAAAAGACGTCGGGATCTGATTAAATGCGCGACGGACCACGCTATTAAATAGAATGCCCAGCTTCGGGACGGCACGGCATCGGCATGCCCCAGCGATTTGTAAGTGATTTCATAGCGCACGATAGTTCCCGGCCAGGCGACCATCGCTGGCCAAACAAAGCCCACTTAACTGCATGCATCCATGATAGCCACTTTTGCGGTTGATGATAAAGGCGAGGCGCGAAGTCGTCTTACCAGTCCACCACCATGTTCCGCAATATCCGCAGCGCGGGTTTCCAAGCAATGGATACTCTTTTGCTCCGATTAACTAATCGTACATGAATTCTTTTCAAACTACCCATGCCAGCCTCCCTTCTCTAGAGAGGTTCCATCAGGTATGTGATGGACGCACGGAGCTGATGACTAAGCTTTGAGCTCCGTCACTGACACCACCCATAGATGGGCGGCCTACGCAGCTCCCGCCGAGTAATTGCAGGCAGCACCACCACCCAACTCTCCAACCGTCGAGCAGCATCACGATAACACGGCCCGACCTCCCCGCGGAAGCAGATTCTGGAGACTACGTCAAAATGGCGCAAGGGTGAGCCCATTGACAGCGCCGCCCCGCAGCCGGCTTGCTGCGCCGAACCCTCAAAAGCTAACCGCCGCGGAACCAGGTACTCCGTCTTCATCGGCCTCGTCGTCGTCCTGGGCATGTGCGCCGCCGCGTGGTTCCTCGCTCCCAAGGGCGAGAACCGAGTGTACGTGCTCTACCCCACCCCCAAACGCCGGAGGGGGCCCTCCTCGTCGCCAGCACGATGCTAACTTGCGTTCTCTCCCAGGCTTTGGCGCTCGTCCCTCATCCTCGCCATCGTCAGCTGCTACCTCATGTGGGCAATCACCTTTCTGGCGCAGCTGCATCCCCTGATCCGGCCGAAGCGACACGACCTGCGAGAGCAATTCCTGGAGCACTAGCCCTGGGCTTGGAGGAGGAAATGCATATTCGATAGACGATGACCGAGCACAGGAGAGGGGAAGCGGCCACCTAGCATGGCCGCTCGTGTATGACTACAATTGCAAATCATCGAAAGAGCTTTTTTCTGTTATTTATTATGGGCGTTTAATCGACTTTTTGAGTTTATTCTTCAGGCAACGACGAAGGAGCAGACAAGAATGCTGGTTCTGCCTGTAGCAAGCTTTCCAAGACTTGCGACTGCTATGCATGGGTTCCCGAATATAGTATACATTTTCCAGCTATTATTATGTTCCTCTATAGTACATGCGCGTGTATTCCTCGTCACCCGACCGCCAGTCGTCCCGCCCAGTCCGTCACGTAAGTGAGCGCACCCCAGAACGCCTTGGCGTCCGTCGCCATGCCCGGGTCCGCGGCGACGGCATCAGCGCCGCCGCCGCTGAGCCCGACGGCCACCAGGACCGCGCGGGCGACGGACCAGCGCGCCGCGGCGCCGACGAGCGCCAGCAGGCACGCGACGTAGTAGCGGCAGTCGAGCAAGATGCGCAGCGCCTCGACGTTGTTGGCGACGACGGCCCAGCCGAGCGACGTCGCGGCCGCGGGCACGTCGTAGTCCCAGATGACGAGCAGGATCGGGAACAGCTTGGTCGACGAGGACACGAGCAGCGCCGTCGACACCGAGTTGGGCCGCCGGTACCGCGGCAGCACCCCGAGCGCGACCAGCGGCGACAGCGACGAGGCCACGAGGAAGCGGATCACGACGTGGAAGGCGACGGTCGAGAGCGTGCAGAGCATCACTGCGGAGAGGTGTTAGGTGGTTGGTTCTGCGGTAAGCCCGGTAGGGGAGAGTATTTATGGAGGCAGAGGGTTCGCTCGTACGGAAGAAAAAGTATTGGATCACAATCGGCTGCTGCGCGAGCGTGCCCAGGTTGCTCTCGCCGGGCGTCCCGCCTGGCAGGCCTTGGTTCTCAATGCGCGCCCATGTGAGGTAGACGTCAAACAGGAGCAGCAAGACGCCGAGTCGAATAATGGAAGGCTGTCTCCTCGTTAGCATGTCTGCCCATTCTCTCAGCCCAGACCAGCATTCCCCCCAACGTACATCGAATCGGTCGCCATCGCGCATCAGCGTATTGTGCAGTAAATGTCGGTAGACCTGCAAGCAGAGATTTCTCGTCAGTTTTCTTCGACCTCTCCCCTCAAAAACGCTTCGATCCGGATGCCTCCCTTGGGCGCACGTACCTGGGGCTTGATGAGGACCAGGTCGATGAAGAGCACCACAAAATCGTGCTCGACGTACTTGTCGCAGAAGCGCCCGCACTTGCGACACACGGTCAGCCGGATGTTGTGGCCGCTCGCCTTGTCACCCGCGCCCGAGTACTGCGTCCACAGCGTCCTGACCGGGTGCCGGCACTCGATGCAGATGGGCATGGCTGGCTAGTTCTCCGTCGTCTTCGTGTCCATGCGGTCGTGGCGAATTTCGCTGGGTCGGCCTGCTCGGTTGTCGGTATGCCAGCCGCCCTCCCGTTGCCGTAGAGAAAGGTGCGAGGTCGGGGTCCTCGGTGTTGCGGCGCGCGCAAGGAAGGCAAGGTCGGTCGGCCCCTCGAGCTTGACGCGCGCGCAAAGCGGCCAGGCGCTAACGGGGCCTGCAGGGGGGCCGCGGCACTGCGATGATACCCTTGAAAGAGAAAAATATTCACAACAAGTAAACTTGTAATGAGTCAATGTTAACACTCATTCCGGCTTGGTTTAATCCGATGCGTTTTTAATGGCCGTGCATCATAATGTTGCCATGGTGTAGGTACAGAGCCGAAAAGGACAACCGTGAGATGACGATATGGACGGCTTCTCACTGTTCAATATGCGCAGGCTCAGACGACATTGCTCAGATCAATCTACATCACAAGTCAGTTTGAGAGGTACTGGTGATTCAGACACTCGGCGCCGCCAACAACCACTCCGGGCTTTGCCTTCGCAGCACCGCCAGGCCAGGAACGTCAGCAGCCCAGCGCAGACAGCCCAGCGCAGGGGCCCGATATTCTCGTTATAGCGTCCCTGCTGCTCCTCAGCTTCGTATTCCTGGATATGGACCATGCCGAGGGTCTTATGGGCAGGTGCAGCCACCGCCGGGCGGTGTTCCTGTGCAGCATGGATCCGTGCTCGCGGTGGACAGCTAGCCCTCGCCTCACAAGCACGCAGTTTGACATCCCGTCCAGGAACTTCTGCACGTACACTTCGTAGAAAGCCGTGTCCGAGTGCCGTTTTTAGCTGCAACTTCGCCGCAATCCTTCTCACACGTTCCGGTATGCGGTTCTTGTCCCGTCGGTCGAACCATACGTAGTCAGAGATCGTCACCTGCGTACACCAAGTCAGCTCTCACACGTAGCCGCTTTAATGCTGAGTCTCACGCTGTATGCTGTGCCGTGCCGTGGTCTGCCTTGCTGGCCTTTGCTGTGTAAACCCCCCAGCTCGGCAAGGCACATCAACGGACCAACGGTGAATAGAAAAGAGACACCACCTACCATGTAGCAGGTGAGCGCCATGTTACAGCCTCTGCAAAGCGTGCCTCGGCTCTCAGCCACCTCGGCGTCCGCGGCTTGTGCCTCCGTAGCTCTCCTACCGTTCGCGGCTCCTACTCCAGCAGCACTGCACGCAGTAGCCTTCGGAACGTCGCCTCGGAGCCAGCGCAGTCCCCCGCCGTGGGTGACGGTGCATCCCCTCGCCCGTCGGCACAATGCACGCCGCCTCACAGACAAGCACACGGTGGTCGCCATCGTATGAAACTCCACTTGCGATGATTCCTCTCCCGGGCCGGCTGACTTACACGTGTTATGCGCGGAAATGCGGAACATGAGGGTGACGGTAGGTGGCTTTACTGCCGCAGAAGTGAAGACTTGTATTCATAGTAATACTCTAAACGATAAGCGACAGAATTGTGCCCTCCGATGCGACCCCCCTCTTTCTCGTCTCTCTTCTTCCAATCTCTGTTACTCTTTCCGGCCAGGCATTTCACACACGTAATGCCGTCTTGCTCGACGGTAGTGCAGCCTAAACGCCGATGCTGCCAACAATGCTCGAGGCAAGATCCAGAGCGCTCTGAGCAATGCCTTTACCGCCGCCGCCCTGAATACTGTTGGCCAAGCCAGCAGCACTGTCGGCAATATTATTGCTGCTGCCTTTCTTGCCTCCGGAGGCGCTGGAGGCACCAGCTTTGGGACTGAAGCCGCCGATGGCGTCCTGAATGCTGTTGGCGAGACCAGCAGCGCTGTCGGCGATGTTGTTGGCACGTCGCTCTGTGGTTGTGACGGAAGAGGTCAGTCTCCGACAGACGGTATCGTCTTGAGTCCGCCCTGTGTCTTTATATGTGCTCTATGCGGCCTAAATTTTGTTCTTTGCAAGCTTTTATTACGTACCAGATGCAGGAGCGCCAGCCACAAGCCAAGACGCACCTGCGAGGACAACGGCGAGTGTACCGGTAAGCTTCATTGTTAAATCAAAGGATAATAAATCAAGATGGTTAATAGTCAATCGGGAAGGGTTTAATATAGTCTGCGATATCGTGATAGAACTTGAGGGGAAGAAGAATCCCACGTTGCTTGCCAGCGAACTCCCGTCAATAAGTAGTTTTCACGCCCTCAACATTGCGTTGGCAAGGCAAGGCTATGGTTCATGCGAGCTGTGGTGCGGAGTAGTAGAAGCCGACCTGGGGAAAACGGTATTCCGGTGCCGTTTATGCATTCGCTTAGGAGGCCAGTCGCAAGATGTGAAGCCCCAACTGTTTCGAAAGTCTGCGGCATCTACCGGCAACATCAACCCACGGGATTTTCCCAGCTTGCCATCGAACAATAAAATATAGACATCTTTCACGATTCAGCTTGATTTAGATTGAGTTTACCGAAAACTAGAGAATTATTACACTTTAAGCTCAGCGAACATGCAAACTGCGAATGATCTTGTAACGAGTACTTCATGCATTACTAACGGAGGCGTTCTTTCAAGATTCTTGTTAAAAATTATAGTTGGCGTTAAAATGGAATGATTGTCAGGGGGTGGTAATTCCGGTAAAGCCACGTTCATAGCCGACTTGTCAACTCAGACTGTGCTGGCACGACGACGATGTTTCAGCCTCGCACGCTGGAGTAACATGTGTCAAAGTCCGCGACTTTGCCGCCGCTGTCATAGTGTCAATCTAGCCGCTAAAAGATTCTTTCTCCCTAGAGATGCTCAGGCGTGTTCTTATTGTACAGAGCGTGCAGAGCAGCCCGCGGTCCCCGAAAGCGGTTCCCGAAAGCGGTTCCCGAAAGCGGTTCCCGAAGCGGTTGTATTTCCACTTGGGGCTTTTTACACACTTCAGATCCATCTGTGTTGCCTCCGCTAACGGGAGAAAAGCAGGTAGGTAGGTCGGCAGGCGACAGGGAGCTTCGCAGGTCCGTGGATGAGGGCTGACAGAACCCATGGAGAGTGGTAGGAAGAGACGGGTTGTCTAGATACTCATATATAACCTCTCAGGGTGCCGGTCGGTGGCTATCCTACGCATCTAAATCCCGGATATGAGCCTCTGAAATAGAACTCTACAAAGCGACACACTGGCTTACCGGAGCCTCCTAAGCTGCAAAGCGGCATTGCGGCGTTGCCGGTAACTCGGTTCTCAATAATGATATTTATTGCGAAGAATGGCTCCGATACAATGAGTTGATTGCTTTATGAAAAAAAAATACAGAACAAATATGCCCATTACGCCGCGCAAGAGCTACACGGTGCCTGCGCTGAGCAGGCGGATGCTTTTCATATGCCGTCTTGCCATCAAAACGCCCTGTCCAAGAAACGAAAGGAAAGAGATAAAAGTTCGAGTGAAACCGGAGTTGGAACACCAACACAAGCAGCCAAGTAAGGAATAAAGTCTGCATCAGAGGTATCCTCTTGGCTGGCGAACAGGATATTCCTGGGTATCATTTCCACTCATGCACAGCCGACCCGTTTTACCGTCGCCAAAAGTCAGACCACCTAGTCCTCCTTCTTCCCTTTGACTGTCCCGCCGGCGCTGCTTCTCATCGTGGCGGCACCCGTGCCCCGGCTGTGGCTGCTGGTGCCGCTGATGGCCAGCGGCTCGAGGAGGCTGCCCAGGGTGTCGTGGTGGGCTCGGCCATCGTCGCTGCCCGTGTCCGCGAGCTCGATCAAGTCGCCCTCTGCGCCGGCGCACGCGGTGCCCTTGGACCGCGGCCGCAAGAGCGGCGTCGTCGGGCGCTTCGCCAGCGCCCCGCGCAGCCACGTCTCCACGGCCGCGGCGGCCCTATCCAGCCCCGTGCCGTTGTGGTGGAGCGCGGCGGCATCCCAGCGGCCGTCTTCGAACGAGCTCTCGACAATGGCGCTGCTGTCGCCCTTGAACCCAAACTGCGCAATCTCGGACCCCATGATGGACATGGACGGCAGCTGGTCAATGTTCAGCCCGGGGAAGTGCTTGTTCGCCCAGGCGTTCAGGGAGTCCTTGTCGGGCCCCGGCACGCGAACGTTGCGACCCATGGTTCCGACGCCGCCTGGTCTTCGCATCCAGGCCGGCTTGTGCTCTGCGGCCTCGCTGCCTCCTCTGCTCCGCGAGGAGACTGGCGTCAGGGACGACGGTGGCTGGCTGCCTAGCGAGCTCTGCCGCCGTGTCGGGTGGTTGTCTGAGGGCCCGGGCATGCCCGCGGAGAAGTCTGAGCTTGGGCGCGGCGTAGACAGTGCCGACAAGATGCTCTTCTTCCGGCGCGGGGGAAAGTAGCCCATGGATTGGCGAGAGACTCGCCCAATCTCCACGGGTGTCTGAAAGGACTCTATTTGGACCCATCGAACATGGCACCACGGTTTGCTGTCTTGCTCAATCTGCTGCGCGTCACTCTCGCCAATATCTGAGAGTGAGCTAAAGTACTCGTCATGCTCGGGCTTTGGTCTGTTCAATGGCGCGGGCGACGGCACGAGTAGGTCTGCCTGCTGCAGTGTTGCGGTGGACGCCGGGGGATCGCATGGACAGCCGCGGACATCGCAGGCATCGACGGGCAGTGTGAGCCATTTCCGTGTCTGGATGCTATCACGCGACCACAGTCCGTTTGCTTTTCGGAAGACGTCCTCTCGGCATTGATATCGCAAGATGATTCCCGCGTACGTATCGTGTGGCTGCACGTGGTGGATGTAGACCAGGGAATCGTCAGGTGGTTGTTCTGTCGTGGAGACGTCCTCCGAGTTGCGTCGTTTGTGTCGTCCGCTCGCATCCAGGCCCCCATTGACGCCCTCGTGGCTCTCGAGCACGCTGGCCGTCTTGGCCGCCCTCAGCGCGGCGTCGCGTTCGGCGAGCGAGCCGGCGGCCACGTCCGCCAGGCTGGGGGCAGGCGCCGGGCCCCAAGACGTGAGCCCTCTGTTGCTGCCGGCCCGTATGCGTCCTTGCGCGGTGACGGGTATTCGGCCGTTGGGGGAGCGCGAGCCGTACGGGCTGCCGACGCCTCGGCGGTCCTTGGGCCCGGACAGGATGGACGTGGCGAACCCCTGGACCGAGGACCAGCTCTGGGTCAGCGACTCGCCGAGGAATTGGCCAATGTTGGCGGCGCTGCCGTCGTGGCCGGCCTGGGCCCGGCCGCGCCCGTGCTGCGAGCGCGGTTGCGGCGCCGTCGACGCTTCAAACGCCGAGAGCAGCCCGCCGCCGCCGCGGGCGGGCTCCGCGGCATCGTCGCTCCTGGTGGCGGCAACGTCGTCGTCGATGCTGATGAGGCGGCGATTGCGTGGCCGGACGGCACCGCCGCCAGAGCCAGCAGCCGGCGCCGCGGCGAGCCCTGACGACGACGGCCCAGAGTAGCCTGGTCGGCCAGTCATGCTGACCGCCAACGTGTCGACGGCGGCAGCTCGCGGCTCGGCCGGCAGGTGTGCATCCGTAAGTAGGGAGGACTTCGGGAGAGGGGGATGATGCTGCGCGGGGTTTGGTTGCGAGGCGAGACGAGGTTCGGCTGGTTTGTGTGTCGTGTCGTGGGAAGAGCTTCGCTGGCGTTGAGCTGAGTCGCCCCGTCGCAGTGACGTACAGGCTGGTCACAAGTGGGCTGGCTGGCGTAGCGTCCGCAGAGCCTCCCAACACGATGGAAGGGGACGCGTCACGAAGGGTTGGCCGCTGTCTGGCTATGTCTGTGGTGGAATTCCGGAGGACAAGATAACAAAACAGAAAAAAACGCACGCCCGCTGGTTTGGATTAACCGGCAGGGCATGGTTATTCTGATGATTCGTCGACAAGAGGTAGGCTACTAACGTAGAACGTCGGCGCCAGTGGGGTTAGTTGCTACCAGTATGTACGCTCCTGGAGTAGTCAACCCTAAGAAAAAGGATACTAATACTAGGTATGTCCAAAGGTTTGGACTCTCAGGGTCGTGGATGAATACGCCTCGTTGCGCCTCCTGAACAAGGCCGAACAGGACACATTGTAGCCTCTCCATCTCGATTAGTCGGGCTCCTGTTTCAGTGGGCTCGGCCAGGATCCCCTCGGCTTGGTATTTCTGACAGGAAGTCAGTCCCCTGCTACGCTTTGTCACAGTCCTCAGTCATCACTCATGCCAGTCGCAGCTCGAGCGCGATACTACAGCGAGTGGCATATCCTTCTCAAGGGCCCTCACGGGCTTCACTGACAACCGCCACCACCCAACTACTTCACAACTCCTTTCCACCAACCAAACTCTTCAAACACTGCCGCACCGTCGAGGACGCAGGTGGAGCTCAACCCCTTTCATTGTCTGGCTGGCGACTACCTAAGCTAGGTACTGTACTTCATAAACCGTGATCCCCGGCAATTCGCTTCTCACAAGGATGCTGCCATTTTGTTCCCTCATCGTAATAAACGCCATCCCGCCCAACATTCACAGAGAGTGCACCGGGCAGTCAACCTGCGATTTCGCAAACAGTGAAAAAGAAAAAGAAAAAAGACTCTCAGTTACCCCGAAGCGGATCCTCTCATTGATTGCTATTAGTGGCTGCGTTGCCAAGATTCGGCGGCACGTTGTTGCCCAGCGCATCTAGGTTCAACTGGCTCGGGTCCCCCTGAATACCAAAGAATTGGAACCTGCGGCGTCATTAGCTCACCAGGTGCATCTCCGAAAATAGGGTCTACGTACCAATCTTCAACATTGAGAGTCGTCGGCACTGGCTGTCCTGCAGCCGATCCGGTGCTCCAGCTGTCTGGGCTTTGCCCATCCTGTCCAGGGGCCTCAAAATTATTCTGCCACATGGTTGCATGTGTAGCAAAGCCCGGGACCGGCATTATGCCATTGCCGTTACCATGTCCATTGCCTTGACCACTCGTGCGATGCTGGAACTGCGCCGGAGGTACTCCCCCTGGCACCTGTCCCAGTCCACTGGGGTCAATGTTTTGGTGTGTCTGCGATGGTGAGATGTTAGGAATTCCGGTGCTGTCGGGGAACAGCTGGTCCGGTTGGAAGTTCTCCCAAAGTGACTGCGAAATGTTGGGAGAGTTTCGAGTAACCAGGTACAGTTCCGGGGGCGTGGCGGGGACTGAGAACGATGGGTTAAACGGAGTGGCCGGCCGTGTCTGTGGTCGCGAGCTGGTACCTCCCATAAACGTATCGTTCGCTGGCCGCTGTGGCGGAGATATACTCGCTTGGTTAGGAGCGGGGACAGAGTCCATCCTAACGGCACTCGGCGTCTGTGGTTGGGATCGTTCGTATGATTCCTGCGGCGTCGGTGCGTTTGCCGTAAAGTCCATGGCCATGTCATCAAATTTGCGTTTGCTTTGGTCTTGCTGCTGCTGCTGCTGCTGCTGCTGTTGTTGTTGTTGCTGCTGCTGCTGCTGTTGCTGTTGCGCTTTGCTATGCTGATCCAGCTGAGACATGCTTTGTTGCATTTTGCGATGGCGTTTGCCCGCGGCCTTTTGTAAACGCTCTTCGAGCACCTTGTTGCCGATGATGGACTCAAACAGCGTGTACACCATTTTGCCCACAAGCCACACCCTCGAGACCTCCTTCATTGCCTGCATGCAGCTCCGTAGCCGATCATGGGTTACCTGCTGAATAGATGGGACTGGAGACCGCATCTGGTAGACATGCATGATCAGTGCAGAGAACAGGCTGTATACAATAAAAGCAGGGCAGTATCGGAGCTGATCATGGGCCGCAAGGTTTTCCACAATTGAAGTAATCATGGCTGCAGCCTGGAAGGCAATGTTTCTGGATGGGTATGGAGAGTCGTCCAAGGTTCTCGGCCCACCGTTCGGAGGCATGTGTGCCCGGTGCAAGAGGCAGAGTGTAGTGTAATAGTTGGAGTGCAGTAGGGCAGACCAAAAGTGATGTCGCGGCATCTCCCAGTAGACAATCTTGGGGCAGTTTTGCAGCCAATCCGCCAAGGCCATGTCGCTGTGTGTAAGGTCAATAGCATTCCGCTGCCGACCCTTGGATGCGACGGAGTACTGTTGCGACAAGACCAAGCCCATGATTTCACACAGCTTAACATACTGCAGGAAGAATTGCACGTGGATCTGA
This sequence comes from Cordyceps pruinosa, assembly GCA_003025255.1. NCBI lineage: Eukaryota > Fungi > Ascomycota > Sordariomycetes > Hypocreales > Cordycipitaceae > Cordyceps > Cordyceps pruinosa. Next base: position 70,179 of record LUFD01005058.1, read on the forward strand.
TCAGGAGCAAACTCGGGGTTGTTGCCAGACTCATCCTCAATGAAGTCGTCCTCTGTCAACATCTCAACGTCCGAATCGTCCAGGTTGATTCCAACGGGTCGGCCGAGGGCGACGGCGACGGAGCGATCACGCGTGAACAAGGTCCACCAGATTCGCTTCCACAGGCGCTTGTCTGATTTGCTCAGCTGAGACTGCTCGACTGAGCGGTGCATGCCAGAGCCTTGCGCAACAATGGTAGCAACGCGGCTCCAGTAAAAGACATTTTTGGTCACGTCTTCGGGGCCTTCCCAGTACCAGCCCATGAGCAGGACCGACTGTACAATCGTAACGCGGTCATCTTCGTAGTTGGCATCGTACAAGGCCTTGGCGCGCTTGTAAAACGTTAGGGCAGCTGGGGTAGTCGAGCCATTGGCATCCATGAGCTGCTGATTGCTGCAGACACGTGTGCCTGCGAGCAAAACAGCCTGCAGTAGCAGCAGCGAGGGAGGGTTCTTTGGGTCGCGATACTGCTTCATGAAACGAGCTCTGTTGACGACGGGGACGATGGGATGGACCCATTTGAAGTACGCATCAATGAGTTCGTCGCAGAGGGATCGAGGCGGGAGTAAGAAGGCTCCCCTTTGGTGTAGAATGTCAATCTCGACATTGTCGAGTTCGGTCAGTCTGGCACGAGAACCCCGGACGTTCTCGGGAAGAGGATAGTGCACGACATCGGCAGAGCCTTGTCTATCATGGACGAGGAGGGTAAGGTTAGAAGACTCGCCCAGGTATGCAACACGACCAGCCTCAGTGATGGGTGCACGGGTGAACTTGGGCTTCATCACCATGTTCAGGTAGGTGCCGGTGTCAATGTCCTGTTTGCGCGACTGTGCCTCGGTCAGGAGAGTCAGAGGCGTGCCTTCTATCGAGTGCGATACCGTGGGCGGTTGTGGGTATGTGGCAGAGCTGATGGATGTTCCGGTTTGGGATCGTTCATCTCCTTCTCCTCGGTCACTGGGCGATGTTAGGGTCGGGCAGCAAGCAGCGGCAGGTGATGTTGTAGAGAGAAACCAACCTATCTGAATCTTTACTGGTTTGGCCGGCGTTGCTCTGGGCCTTCTTTCTTTTGGGCGTAGGGATACGGCATTCGATTTGAAATGCGACGCAGTTGGTGCAAGGCACACCAAGACTGGCGGCATCACAACGAACCTATGGGTACGGGTTTAGTATGGGGAGCTTGTGACAGTTGGGGCAGGGGCATCAGCATACTTTTCTTGCATGGCAGGTCTATTGGCAGGATAGCAGGAGAAGACGTCAGCAGTCGGGCATAGGAGAGAGTGGTGCAGCTTGATAAGGTGCAGTGAGGGCGCGGGCCCAGAGATGCCTCGGCACAAGGAGCTGTTGCAGGGCTCGGGCAGCGGAGATGGGGGAACGTTGGAGCTCCAGGCACATACCTCACATGCACGGGATGCGCGTTGTCTATATCGGGTAGGGCTGATCAGCAGGATGCTCCGATCATGTTGAAAAGGAGAGTTTCTCACCTTCTAAAACTCATGCCAGCGTTGGCGGCGGCGATGGCAGCTGCGTTAGGATTGCCCCCAGGGGAGGATTTTGTGGGAGACTGGCCATTCTGGCCACCGTCGCCCGACATGTCAACGTCCATGGCTGTGGTCGAGAGCGGGCGACGATGCGAAAAATCCAAAAATTCTATGCGGAGAAGGAGGTTTGATCGGGACTGTTCAAGAAAAGGAGAGAGCGCGTGCAGGCGAGAACTGTCGACAGGATGGGCAGAGCTGACGCTTTTCGAGGGCGGGGGGATGCGCCTGGGGCGAAATGCGCGACGACAGCGAGAGGAGACTGCGTGCGGAGCAAGTCAAGCCACACGACTGGCTTTAGCAGCGGCTGCGGGGAGGGGGAGGGGAGGGCCAAGAGGCTACCGGACGGCGAGGCAGCCGGAGGCAAGGTTTTGGGCGGCGGCGCACACCAATAAGAAGGCGAGAGTTGCGCGGTCTGGTGGAGAGATGAGAGGCGACGTTGATGATGGTTGTCGTGGGAGGCACTGAGCTGCGGGAGATGACGAGAACAAAGGAAGAAAGCCGGTCGCGGTTGAAACGCGGCGACGGGCGGAGAGGCGAGCGAGCGAGGAGAGGGCTCCGGATGGCAGTGCAGCCGGATCTTTGGAGGCACCGGCGAGCAGGTTCGCGGTAGGGTGACTTGACGGGGTGGAGACTGAGTTCGTCGACGAGGTTCCGCAATCGTGGGGGGTGGGCAGCGAGAGACGAAGAAGCCCAGGCGTGTGCGGCACCGCCAGGGCAATGGGTATGGGTAATGTGAATTGGGCCGTTGGCTAGCGGCGCGAAAGTACCTGGGTACGGCGCTTGGGAGAAGAGCGCGATTTGCGATGAAAGAGGCAGCTCAGGTTGTTGTTGATGATGATGATGATGGATCGATGTTTTCGTCTCCGTTTGTCATGGATGCGCATGAAATTGCTGATGAACCGCCAGAGATGCGGTAGCGGAGTCGGCAGCCAGCTGGCAGGCAGGCGTTTGCCCAAGCAGAACAACCACGACACCTAAAAGCGGCACCACCAAGGTTCCCAGCCTGTGCCTCCTTGCCTTGTCCTTCTTCCCTCGACACGGCACGCCAGCCAGTCTAGCCGCGTTAATAATCAGAGCACCGTGAATCGCCCGCCAGCATCAGGCAGCAAGGAGCATGGCATCCGCGGCGAGCCAAGACAAGAACGGGTATTGCTTCGTCTCCAAACAAGGCAACGAGAGGCTCCAGGAAAAACCAGAAAACGGAAACAAACAGCAACAACCCGCGAAAAGGGGAGGCCAGAGCAAACAAGGGGAATCCATCAAATGAGCCGAGGGCCAAATCTGGGGCCGCCTCCTTACATATACTTTCTGCCGCGCCGGCATCCCATTCACCAACGACCGATCCCTCACCATGCGAACCGTATTCGTAGCTCCAAACCGGGGCCCTTGCCAGGCGATGGCGAACAATGCCCGGGCAGTGCAGGAAGCGAAACGACCATCCCTGGCCGAAGTCACCCGATGACCCCAGCTTTCGCCTGCCTCATCGACTGCGGAGAAGGGGCACAACACCCATAGACGACGGGCTAAGAAGTTTAGTTTTGGAGACGACGGGAATGTGGGAGGGGATCTGAGGGTGGTGTGGTGAGGCCCCACGACGACCGACCAACCTGCGACTCGCCGCCGCTGCCGTCGACCAAAAATCCGGGGGAGCGGCCAGTGCATAATGAGGATGGCGCCGCCACGGACTCCCTTTCCTTCTTCTCCAAGGCCCAAAGGGGGGACGGCACACGAGCGAGAGAAACGCCATGCGGTCTAATTTGCGGGCGACATCGGAGCAACGACGTCCATGCACTGGGCAATGCTTCCTGCCTTTCTCATTTTGATTTGGATCTCTGGCGGTTCAACATCACTAGACAGTAACCCTAGTGACTCACTCATGGCAGCTTCCTATTCACTGGCCGCCCGCTTTTACCTTGCCTACCTACAAGCACAACCCTGCCCAGCGAAACCCACCAACGTCGATGCCAGAAACCAGGCGGCTTGTCAAGGACCGGGGGCCTATTTCAGGCCACCGCTACCACACCTGGCCAGGGTTGCCACCCCAGACTCGACGGGAACGGGGCCGTTGGCGAGATTATGGCGCCGACACTCCTGCCATGTGGGCATTGCTACAAACTATACAGTACAGTTGAGCTCTTCATGCACGTCCCCCAGGTTCTGGCGAGAGCCGAGTGTACAAAGTCGAACAGCAACCTATTGTTCCGCACCCGCCAATAACACGGCGTGCATTATTCAGTCCGGATAGAATTGGGGTCTCTGTAAATCCGGCAGCCAGTCGTGCTCTCATGACCAAGCGTCGCTGTGCAAAAGTCTGCCATGCCTGCGCCGCCGTTCTCGGATGCGCCATCGGATATCCACATGTCAGTGGAGAGCCGCATCTTTCTCCAAATTCTGCCATCTTTCCCTGGCGGAGAAACGTGATACAACAGGCCCCCGGGGGAGGAGCTCGGATGCGGCTGGCCATTACACTTTCATCAAACATCAGCAGAAAAGAAAGCTGACGGTGTCCACCGGCTGGCGTGGACACGTCCCCTTAAACCTTACCCATTGGCAAGGGGGATTGACCCAGCCCGACGCATGGTAGATGGATAACGTGAAATCATGTGGTTTTACGACGAGCAGCAAAGTCATATGCGCAAAATTGTCTTCTGGAAGATGGTAGCGAGACAGTCAGCCACACCGAACAATCTGGGACGTCGGACTTTTTTTGTTTTCGTTGTCTTACGGAAGTCGACGTCTCTCCTGCAGACACCTTCGGGGAAGCAGGTGTCTCTCCGCGGGAAAACGACCAAAGGTGGCGTGCGGCGTGCTGGTCAGGCACCAAGTATAACTTCACATGCTTTCTCGGCCACTCTTCGTGAAGGCCGTTGCGCCACCGCCAGGGCTCTCTTATTTATTTTTTTATTCCTCAAGCTGCCACAGAATTTTCTCAAGACCGCCTTCCTTGTTTCCGTGGCCTTGACTTTCTCGTACCCTTTCTCTCTCGGAGGGCTCGCAAAAGGAGAAGGCAATTGGGCGGAGAGCGCGATGAGCAGCATTAGCCCTGTCTCACGCGAGTACACCAAACGAACACTATTTGCAAGTTCATAATTTCTTGACTCTTCATTTCTAGGACACCGGTGAGTTAGAGCGGCGATGCGACCTTGCCCGTTCAGTTTTCTCTAAAGGATCGACGCCACGGACGCTGTTGATCCCGCGCTGCAGGCAGTAACGTTCTCGACAGGAGCATCATCTCCTGCAATGGGTGGTTCGATGCACTCGCTTGCAACAAAGCTTTCCCGCCGAGCTGGCCTTTTTGGCGTCTTCGCAACCCAGCACCGAAACTCCACTATGCTTTGAGACATACGAAATTGCTGTGCATATCACGACCAACACTCTCTGCTTTCCAAGATCCGCTGGAACGAATCAAAGTGCTTGCCGCCATTTGATATGAGATGGCGTGTTTCACCGCGCAGGCTGTGTACTGACAATTACAACAAGATGCGACAACCACGGGTATGACGGCAATGACGGATCGCAGCGACGGGCCATAACCCAATCCGTATTTCGTCAACATCCCGGTCTCCTGCGACCTGCAGTACCATTCGTGCAAGATTGGCTTCTACAATACGGTAAACCTTGATTACAAGGGAGTCCATGAAAATCTCTTCCGTGCTGCCAGCCCAATTAAACCCAAAAAACACGTCATTATATACTACCCATTTTTCTTCTCAATATTTGCTTTTTGTATTCCTTCTATTATTAGTTCTTCTTCTTGTTACTCTTCTTGCCCGAAGCATGCCCGTTTGAGCCCGCCGTCTTGCTCAGCGTTTCAGTTGCCACTGCTGCTGCCGGCGGCGCGAGCTCGACACGCTGCTTCACATGGTCGCCAACCTGGACGCCGGCGACGAACAGCGCGCTCACGGCCTCGAGCGCGGCGACAAAGACGCACAGCAGGCTGGCGATGGCGAAGTGGCTGATGGTGGAGCCAATCTCCAGCCACGAGCCCTCGTCTTTGACGACCCAGAAGAAGTAGAGGGTGAGGACGTCGCTGACGGCCATGACGATCATGAAGAGGGCCGAGGGCGCGACGCCGAGGCGGATGTTGAGCACGCCGAGGTTGGCGGAGATGAGGGCAAAGGGCACCATGATCTTGAAGACGAGCAGTGCGCCTTGCGAGAAAGGGTCGAAGACGGGCAGCAGCCGGTTGACGCTGTCCAGGCTGAAGGACGAGATGGACGCGATGTTGCCCGTGCTGAAGAAGGCGGACTGCAGCAGTGCGAGAAAGAAGAGCGCGATGCGTGCGTCGGAGAGCCGCAGCGCCCGGAACCGCTGGCCGTCCCGCTCGATCCCGGCCGCCTCGGCCTTCTTCGCCGACGCGGACCGCCCGGACACCTCGACGGCGTATTCGAGGCGGACCCAGGCGACGAGGGTGATGCAGAACGCGACGTAAAACAGGCCCTCGTAGGAGATGGTCAGGATGACAAAGGTGGGCGAGCAGGTGAGGAAGATGAGCATCAGACGGTGCATGTAGTTGGGGTTGGGCTGCAGTCGGTGCGCAAAGGGCATGAGCAGCGAGAGGACCAGGACCGTCCAGCCGACCACCTGGTTGCCGAGCGGGAGACCCGTCTTGGCAGCTAGCGAGAGCGCGCTCGAACGCGTTACAATCATGGCGAGGATGGTCAGGCCGATCTGAGCCCCCATCAAGGTGCGGCTGAGCGGGTTGCTCAGGCTCTTGCTATTCGCGGGGGGCTTGGCGAAATCGGACAAGACGGTCTCTTCAAACGACAAGTACAAGACGCCAATGATGACCATGGAGACGCCGCCGGCGAGGATTAACGGGATGTTATCCGTCTTGTTGGCGGGGAGCAGCGTAAACGTGCTCATGACGAGGCACGACAGGGTCCAGGTCGCGCAGAGGGTGGCGTTGCTCCGGAGGAACGCGACGCCATGCAGCAGGGGCCACAGCGCGCCGAGGACGTAGAGGCCGGTAAAGACCTCGCGGTGGATGTAGCCGAGCGCGAGGCCCTCGATGACGGCCACGTAGACGACGAGGTAGAGGGCGAGGCTGAGCGCGGCGCTGGCCGAGCGGACGTGGGCGAAGAGGATCCTGCGCCCCTCGGCGAGGCTCTGGCGGCGGGCAAAGACCTCCTCCCAAAAGACGACGGGGAAGGCGGCGTAGAGGTAGTACGTGGCGGACGAGTGGGAGATGACGAACGAGCCGTAGAAGGCGGCGAGCACCGAGGAGAAGAAGACGACGGCGGCAGCGGAGCGCCGGGGCTTGAACTTTTGGCCGACGACGAAGAGGTCGACGACGGTGGTGATGGCGTAGGCCATCCAGCCCAGGTACCCGATTGTGATGAGGGCGCGCAGGAAGAGCCAGTCGTAGGTCTGGAGGTAGCGCAGGCCCTCGAGCGTGACCTGGATCAGGGCGTCCGTCTCCTCGATGGCCTCCTCGTACTTTTTGCCGTCAATGAGCGCCCGGATCGCGTCGACGCGCCAGTCCGGGCTGGCGTCCTCGGCGCCGAACGGGCGGTAGGGGCGGAAGCGCAGCTCGGTGGCGCGCTTCTTGGCCTCCTTGACGCGGTACATCTCCAGGATGCCCTGGGCGTTGACGAGCGACGCCCGGGCCTTGTCCGCGCTGGGGGCGGCCAGGTAGGCGAGCGGGAGCTCGCCGACCGAGTTGGCGGGGAAGTCGAGGCCGGTCAGGTAGGCCATGAGCGCGGCAATGTCGGCCTGGGCGACGTCGTGGCGGCGGATGTGGTCGAAGCCCCAGTCGGCGGAGAACTTGTCGTGCCCGGGCGCGACGGCGCCGGGGTGCTTCTCCGGACGGGCGACGCCGGAACCCCAGGCGACCAGGGGCGTGCGCGTGTTGTCTGGGTGGCCGTCGCCGTGGCTGCCCCAGTCGCTCATGCCGTGGTCGGCGGTGAAGATGTAGGCGGTCCGGTCGTCGCCGTAGAACTTGTCGATGAGCTCGGTGATCTCCTTGACGCCCTGGTCGACGACCTTGATGTTGTGCAGGTATTCCTTGGAGTACGGGCGGTGGGCGTGGCCGGTGGTGTCGATGCCCAGGAGGTGGAGGAAGAAGACGACCTTGTCCTGGCGCAGCGCCCGGTCGAGCTCCTTGTCGGCGCCGGCGCCGGCGAAGAAGTCGCGGACGTGGTCAAAGACCCAGTAGTCAAGGACGGTGGCGTCCTTGGAGAAGTCCTCGAGCTCGGCCTCGTAGGCAAAGGCGTCGACGCGGCCGGGCACGGCGCCGGCCTCGAACATGGGGACGATGTCGGGGCTGCCCCAGCTCCAGGTGTGGCGGCTGCGGTTGAAGACGCTGTCGAAGTGGACGGGGTTCATCTTCCAGCCGGTGGCGACGGCCGAGACGTCCTCGTACAGGCCGGCGATGAGGGCGACGTGGCCGGGGCGCGACTCGGTGGGCACGCGGGTGTGGGAGACGCCAAAGGTGCCGTCGCCGAGGACCTTGGAGCGGATGAAGGGGGCGAGGGGCCGGGGGACGAGGTCGGCGTCGGTCTCGGGGTAGGGCTCGGGGAAGGACTGGAAGGCCTTGTCGGCGCGCAGACCGTCGCCTGCGGGACGAGATCGACGTTAGCTTTCGCACGGCAGCGGCGCAGAGGGGGGAAGGGGCGGCGTGCCGACAAACAGCACCAATCTGTCGGCGGGCGCCTTGACCGAGGGGGCGCGCTCGACGCCGTGGAGGCGCACGCCTGTGACGATTGGGCTGACAAAGTAAATGTCAAAGATGGAGTAGATGTAGACCAGGTGGAAGATCATGGCCGCGGCCAGGAAGCCGAAGCGGGAGAAAGCTGCCATTGTGCTTTGGGGGCGGGCAGCTGTGGCCTCGTCTGACAAGAAACGAAAAACGAGTGTGTATGTTTGTGTCGGAAACCGTTCGCGCCGTAGCTTGGGCCAATGGTGTATATATGTATTCTGTCGGAGTCGGAGAATGCACCTTGATAAACTCGACGGGGTGGCTTTGGGTAGCGCGGGTGGAAAGGATTGGCTGGCCAAACAAGAAGGCGGAAGAGGAAGGGGGGGAAAAAAGGATAAGAAGAAGCAAGAAGAGTTGCAGCAGCCGAATGGGGAGGAGAGCTACACGGCCACCATGGCGATGCTGAACGCGGAATTGGGCAGCTTGCGGGCAGGATGCGGTTCAGAAAAGGAGCGACGCGGCGCGGCGAGCAGGTCGCGCGAAGTGGCGGGCGTGGCGGGCGTGGCGGGCAGAGACGGCCGAGGCGGCTTCGGCGGATGGACGGGCCATTTCTCGCCTGGGACGGTACCTGGAAGGCTGGCAGAATCCAGCGGCGCTGACTGGCTGACTGGCTGACTGGCTGACTGGCCGCCTGCCTGCCTTCAGGGGCTCCAGCCGGCTCAGGGGGCTTGCTTTAGGGCTCCACAGCGGACGGGGCGGAACGGGACCGCCTGAAGCCGCCTGAAGCTTGGCCAAGCCCCTATAATACTACCTGGAGAGGTAGTTAGTAGGGAGGGAAAATGCAACCATCGGAGATAAAACTAGATGACGGGGGGTTACTGGGATCTCGTGTTGCCAATGCCGCTCAGGAGAACTATCGTCCCAAATGAGACACCAATCGCCGTCGCCTAGCTTCGCCACGTTGCCGCATCTTCATCCCCCTTTGGCCCATCGCCCATTCCGTCGTCACTCGTTATGCCTTGCTTCGCCAGACGTATCGACCTCTCATCTAATACTCACCTCTCTAATCCTCTCTTTCCCTTTCCCTCTCCATACCCAGCCAGTGTAAAAGCGGGTGCTTGTCTCTCACGATAGGCGCACGCAGCCATCAACGCTCGACCGCGCATCTAACACGAAGAACGGTCACGCAGTAGTAGACCTTGACGACGCCAAACGTCTCTCCGGTTGCTCCAAAAACGCGGGAATCGAAGCATGCGTACGCCATACACCGCACCACTGCGCCAAAAGGAACCCGACGATTGCCAATCGCCCGTGAATTCATGCGCGCCGTCCCTCGACTCAGTATAGGGTACGAATACAGGCCCATCAACTGCCAAGAGGAATGTATATTCAACTGTCTCTGCATCATCATGAAAAGCATAGCGTTCCTATCCCAATGCGAAAAATAAATGACCCAACTCAAAATGCCACGGGGTATAATTCCAAGAAAAAACAAGCAACAGAAACAAACAAAAACGCCACGAATGCATCGCCAAGCTCCCCCTCGACACGCCATTGTTACTCGCCCGCCTCGGATCGTCTCTCCCGCAATGCCTTGACCACCTTGCTGTAAAAATTCGCCACCTGCGGTCTCTCAAACCCAATCTCCCCGCGGAGATACGGCGGCAGGCGGCGAATCAGGTCGGCGTCGCGGTCCGACTGCAGCTGCGGGTCGTACTTTACCATCGAGTCTTCGTAGCGGACCGTGGAGCTGCTGCCAGCGACAGCGAGCTTAAAGTGCAGCGCTGCGACCTGTTAGGCCTTCTCTTCTCCATTGAGATCAAGATGTGGACTTACTACCGTTGCGGCCCGTTTGGATGCAGTCAAAAACATCGTCGCTGCCATCCTGCTTCATGCCCTGGATGATGAGGCCCGTAAGATCTGCGTACAGGTCCTCCTTGGCGTGCGCGGCGTGGATCAGCTCCGACTGGCCGGTCCAGGCTTTTGCCGCGTTGCCCTTGGCCGCGTTGCTGGGCGCCGCGTTTCCGGGAGCGGCTCGGCTCGCCGCAAGCTTGGCCTTGAGGGCCTCGATCTGGCGGTCAGCCTCGGCCAGCGAGCCTGTGAGCTCCTTGACCTTGTCTGAGAGGTCGTTCGCGTTGCTTTGGCTATCTTGTAGCTGCAGGCGCAGCGAATCCGCATCGCCCGACGCCCGCTGTTGGGCAGCCAGCTCCTCCTTGAGCGCGGCAATGAGCTTATTCGCGGCTGATTCCACTGTTAGTGTACACTGGCCATACATATCTTGACTGGTTGTCCATGACTCACTCGATGCATTCTCGTCGGCCTGCTTACGCAGCTTCTCATAGTTTCGCTCGGCGCTCGTGACGCCGACCTCTCGAAGTTCAGTGTACCGGCCCTCGAGATTTTCGTATTTCCTCGTCATTTCCCGTAAGCGGCGCTCCAGAAGAGAAGTATCCCCTTGTCCATTTCGTGACTTGCTCGCTGGACGTGTATGAGATGACGCCGGCGCTGTGGTTTGCTGGGTCCTGGGTATCTGCACCGGTACCGGCACCGGCTCCTGCTCTGCTTCCTGCGCAATCACGTCCACCATGTCCAGCTCGCCATCCTCGTCCGACTCCACCACAGGTGCCGCTGGCCGACGGCGAGCCTCGCGTCTGGGCGATGGGGATGTATAGCGCTTCGTCGTATTCGCGAAACTGTGCTTAACAGGTCGCGAATCCTCGAGCCGCTGCTTTTTGCGAATTTCTCTTGGCTGATGCGATTCCAACATGGTATCGTCCTCGAAAATATCTTCATCAATCGGACGGGCCGGCTTCTCGTCTCTGCTCCTTGGCCGCGGACGCGTCGCATTGAGATTGCTCTTGTCCGTCAGCGCTGGTCGGCCCGGTGATGGTCGGCGCGGGGCTTTCCTGTCGATGGATCCTGCCAGTTTCGTTATAGGCTTTGTGATTCGGTTCGATGGCATGCTTCTCGCGACCGAGCTCTGCCTCTTGCGAGGGTAGCTTTCCAAGCCCCCCAGGTCCGAATCCGAGTCGGATCCTACGAGGTTCGCGAAGCGCCCCGCCGTCCGTACGCGGGTCGCCATCGTGTTGTCGCGTGCTTGTGGTCGAAAAGGAACAGTACAGGTGTCGTATAAATAGGGATTAAAATATCAAAATTCGCCGTGTACAGCCGCACCCGGTAATGGAAACGAACAGGAAATAGAGTGCGACCTCGACACGATAAATCTGCTTGGTGTGCAGGAATCTATCTAGACTTCCCGTTTTGGTTCGATGTAAACAACGCCGGCGGGTCTCGAGCGCAGAAGGAATCCTTAGTCAGCAGCCAGGCTCGTTTTGCCTGGCCGTACCTTTTTGCCCTTTTCGCCTTTCTCGCCTTTTCTGCGCCAAGGACGTGACGTGCGTGCAAGCCGAGGCTAGCAATGTACCGCCATGTACTGGTGATGTACATCCGTGGCGCTCGAGCGCATCTGAGGATCGGGAGGTGAAGCCGATATGCGCCGTTCCTTGTGCACTATTTGAATTTTTACCCATAAATTGTGTACGTGATGGAATCATATATTTGCCCAGGCACTCAACAGTAGCACATATCCTGATTGGCCTGCTTTCACTGCCCGCCGTTTGTCGCCACCGCTTCATGTGAAAGCCCACCTTGGGCACAAGGTACCTATGGGTACCTACGGCCTGCAGCCACAGACATAACAGGACGTCTGCATCAACCAGAATCGCCGACCGCATCACTTTCTCTTCGCACACATAACCCCCCCTCTTGCAAGCCAACCGCGGGCGAAAATTGGCAAAGGCCGCTCTGCCTCTACATCTTCCTTTCCTCAGCGACATCTCATGCCCGACCAGTCAGCGTCTTGGCTACGCTGGGTCGTCGGAATGGGCGAACGTCGCAAACTGGGCGATGTCGCCATGGACCTCGTCCTCTTTGCCGGCATGGTATGTCCCCCTCACCCCCACGACGTCGCCCGGCCCCGGGAAAACGTTCTGATGCACCATGACGGAACAGATGACAGCTGGCCTGTATATTGCGCGCAACTTTCTGAACCCCATCCTCAGCAACCTCGCCGATCCCGACAAGGAGAAGCACGACCAAGCCAGACAAAAAGCCAAAGCCCACCTCGAACGCATAAACCGACGACGCCAAAACGACGTGGGCGCCGGCGAAGGCAGCGATGACTACGGAAACGACCCCCGCGTTGAAGACCTGGTCCTTAACGAATACGAAAATCTCATTGCGCTGGAGATGGTCGCCCCCGAAGACATCCACGTCGGCTTTGACGGTGAGTCCGAGACGTAATCGCCAGTCTGTCACTTGTTACTAACGGTCGAAATAGCTATCGGAGGTCTTGACATGATCATCGAAGAGCTCAAAGAGTCCGTCATTTACCCCCTCACCATGCCGCACCTGTACTCGCACGCCGCGCCGCTTCTCTCGGCCCCCTCGGGCGTCCTGCTCTTCGGCCCTCCTGGTTGCGGAAAGACCATGCTCGCCAAGGCGCTTGCTCACGAGAGCGGCGCTTCTTTCATCAACCTTCACATTTCCACCATGACGGAAAAGTGGTACGGCGACTCCAACAAGATTGTCAAGGCCGTCTTCTCGCTGGCGCGCAAGATGCAGCCTGCCATCATCTTCATTGACGAGATTGATGCCGTTCTCGGCACTCGACGCAGTGGCGAGCACGAAGCTAGTGGCATGGTCAAGGCTGAGTGCGTACTTTTCAATGCTGACATCTCGGCTACCCGTACTAACCTCTCGCAGATTCATGACGCTGTGGGATGGGCTGACGTCCGCCAACTCCTCCGGCATGCCGGATCAAATCGTAGTTCTCGGGGCCACCAACCGCATCCACGACATTGACGAGGCGATTCTGCGGCGAATGCCCAAGAAATTCCCCGTCCCGCTCCCCGGCCAGGAGCAGCGCCGCCGCATCCTCCAGCTCATCCTGCAGGACACCAAGACCGACCCGGAGCACTTTGACCTCAACCAGCTGGCCAAGCTCACCGCTGGCATGTCCGGAAGCGACATCAAGGAGGCCTGCCGCGACGCCGCCATGGCGCCCGTCCGCGAGTTTATGCGCGAGAACCGCGCTACCGGCCGCCCGATGCACAACGTCAATGGTTCGCAGTTCCGCGGCATCAGGACAGACGATTTCTTTGGCAACCGAGGCGGCCAGCTGCCGCTAGGAAATGGCGGCATGCGCAAAGCCGGCAAGCGCAAGGGGCTGGGCAAGAAAAGTGGCGGCACCCAGAGCGATGAGTACGAGGACGTTGACGAGTTGGTTGTTGAGGAGCAAGACTAATTTAGACTGGATGTGGCCTTATGGACACGGAATATACGGAACACACATGTACAAATACCACGCCGCTTTGCAATATTTTTCCTATTGACACTTTTGCCAATGGCTGAAGCTACATTATCCTGAGAGCTGTACGAAGTCATGAGAAGTCAGTTGGAGTATCCCAACATATTGCGCTATAGATTCAATGATGAGAAGCCCTATGAAGACCCTGTACACCGTGTATCCCCGATCCCGAGTCTAAGAATAATTGACCTGCGTATATACAATGGAAAATCCAAACGAAACTATTGGCCAAAAGAGTGCTGTCACAACAATGCTCAACTAATCCTCCAGGTTGGCTTTCCCTATGGCCTTTAGCTTGGCCACGTACTGGTGGCGAATGACCCAGGCGGTGATGGCCACACCAACCAGGCACGACGCCAACGTGATGCCGTACGCGGAGCGGTAGCACTCGAGGCCCTCGTGGCACGAGCGCTCGCCGCTGGGGTCAAAGACGCTGTGGTGGTCCAGGATGCTGCCGTATATGAGGTTGAAGATGTTGGAGGAGAAGACGGGCGCCAGCGTCATGAAACCCCAGTTCTGGCTGAGACCGTGGATGCCAAACGTCTCGGCCACGATGGACGGGAAGACACCGAAGAGCAGGCCGTAGGCGATGCCCGAGAGGCTCGAGAGCAGGAAGAGGTAGGTGGGCGTGGAGATGGTCAGGCCGCAGAGCTGGGCCACGGTGAAGATGAGGCCGGACGTCACCAGACACCACACTCGGCTGGCCCCGAGCTTCTTGACGAGGAAGTCCGAACCGATGCCTGGGCCGGAAAGCAGTTAGCGGGCGTACACAGTAGCTTTTGTTTGGGCTTGCTCGTACCGCTGAGAAGACGCCCAAGGAAGCTACCGATGGAGAGGATCGAGACGTGCATCTGCTGACGATGAACAAGGAACTCTTCTCCTTTTGAGCTGTCGTAGTGTTTCCACAACACGTTGGCATCGTTTCCGATGTTGCTATTCTTGATCAGTATCCAAGGCGTTCTCCCGAGCTCGTAGTGTATGCACTTACTTGATGGTCATGAGCCCGGCACCAGCCAGAATCGTCATAATGGCAAACAGTTGCCAAAAGTCGAGGCAAGTCAAGAGCTGGAAGCCGCGAATATCTACATGATGAGAGGGGTCTCTATCAACACTTGCATTCCCCTCGTGATCCGCCGCCGACGACCCCGACATGAGGGACGACGTCTCGTCTGGTATCGCGTCTTCGGTATCTGCGCCGCCATCCCGGGGAGGGGTGGCGAGGGCGGGACCGGACTGCTCCGCCGTGACTTGGGCCGCAGTAGTAGCTACGTTGTTGGACGTACCGGGTTCATCATCAAACATGCCGCGCGGCTGGTGGTTGCGCCCCGACGACGTGCGGCGCAGGCGCTGCGCGCCGCGTCCGGCACCCGGCGCGTCCGGCTCCGCGCCCGGCACGGCCTGGTACGAGACCGACACCGACGACGCGTGGGGGTAGGCCTTGAGGAAGAAGAAGCCGCCAAAGGTCAGCGCGGAGGTGCCCCAGGCCAGCAGCTCGAGGAGGGAGCTGGGGTCGCCGGGGAAGAGGAGGGAGCCGAGGAAGGAGAAGAAGAAGGCGCTGAGGCCAAAGGCGGCGAGGGGGAACGCGGTGGCGGTGCCGCGGTGGTGCGGCCAGTTGAGCGCGGAGACCTTGACGGCGGCGAAGAAGGCCAGGCAGCTGCCCATGCCGGTGAGGTAGGAGAAGAAGCAGAGGGCGGGCACGGAGCCGGCGGCGGCGTCGTAGGCGCGGTGCACCGGGAAGTAGCCGACGCCGAGCAGGGCGGCGCCGAGGAGGACCGCGGGGCCGCACCCGACGGCGGGGTGGTCGACGAACATGCCGACCAGGGGGCCGAGCGAGTACATGCCCAGGTTGCCGAACAGGCCGATCAGGTTGCTCTGGGTCGCGGTGAGCTTGAGCCGCTCGGCGAACTGCGGCGCCCAGGCTGAGTAGACATACTGTTGGGCGGATCAGGACACGTTAGCGAGTGCGTGTTTCAACGTGCGTCACCGGGGGTGTCTGGGAGGCAGCGCGGGAGAGCGCGAACGCACGTTTGTGCCGCAGGCAAGGGAGATGACGGTAGCCGCAACGCTGGCGATAACCCGCCTGCGATGCACGCCGTCTGCTTGCATGGTGGGCTGTCGTCGGAAGCGGGAGTCGGGTGTAGCGAAGCCGTCGGATGAGAGGCACGCGATGCGAGAGGAATGACGTGCTACCTAGCAACACGCTTCCATCGAGAGAGAGAGAGAGGCGGCTGTTTTCCGCAACAGCGACAAAAAGGACGAAAGGAGACGCGAAACCTGGGATGATCGGACAATGGTGAGAGGAAGATAAGAAACGCCCAAAAAAAAAAGGGAATGGGATGGTCTCGGGTCAGTGTCCCGGGATATTGGTGTTAGATTGTGTCCGTGTTCGGCCCGGAATAGATGTGGTCCATCCGCCCCCAAATTTAGCATCAAGACCTGCTGTAACATGCGCTGTTGCTGCTCTGGAACCCGCTGGAGCTGCTGCGGGCTACAGCGTTGCAGCGCGTTACTACTACAGGTACCTACCTGATCCCCCTGCCCCCCGCGGATTCTGACGTTTTAGCGGGCGTTTTGGCGGGTTTCAGCGGCTTCCCGGAGCAGGCCGCGGGAAAAATGGTCGCTTACGTAACGACTTGCCGCCGAGGTGGGCAGCTGATCCGTCGTCATTCCTTGGTCGTCATCTCTCTCCAACGAGCAGCCAGCGACAACATCGAACGCCGGCGTTGGCAAGCACCCCCTCAGCCCTGAACCTATATCCAATTTGCTCTTCTTCTGCGACCACCTCCCGCTATTCAGCAGCCTACCCCCCTCCACCATGGGCGCGCTTCTCTCCCTCCCGCTCATGGCGGTGCCCAGCATGGCGACGGTAAGGACCTCCCTCGCCCGTACTTTGCGCGCTTCGCCACTGACTCGCCCCGGACATAGCTGCTCTCGTTTGGCGCCAGCTGCTGCGGAGCGGCGACGTGCTCCATGGTCTGCAGCGCCTGCGGCAAGTGCGGCAACAGGTTCGTCCTCTTCCTCTCCCCCGTCGTCGGTGTCGTGGTTCGCGGTCGTCGTTTTTTTTTT
>LUFD01005072.1:0-15217 GCA_003025255.1 Cordyceps pruinosa
CGGGCCGCCGACGGCGCGCGGCTGCGCAACGCGGCGACGGGCCGGACGCACCCGACGGCGCCGCCCGACGACCCCGAGGCCGCGCTGCGCGTGCTCGGCGAGACGGTCGAGGAGGACCTCTTCCTGCTGCGCGAGACGCCGCGCGGCCACGAGTCGACGGCGTTGGTGTGCTGCTTCCCGTCGGGCTTCGACCCCAGCGAGAAGCTCGGCCGCCTGCTCAGCGAGATCCACGCGCCGGTGCCGGCGTACGACAAGATCGCCAGGAGCATGGAGCGCTTCTTCGCCAAGCTCGAGGTCGGTAAGAGCGTCAAGCGGATGAACGTAGGTGGACTTGTCTGTTCCTGGCACCCAAGGACTATGTGCTGACTCGCATTGCCAACAGTGGTCTGTCCAGACGCACGACCAGCTCTTCAACTGCAAGGGAAACCACATTCTCGCCGACGAGGACAATTATACCCCCGACGATCCAGATGTCGACATTTCCAAGGTACGCACTCTCCCCGAGTGCCTTCCTCCTCTCCTCTAGTCAATCAAAAGCTGACGTGACAGACCTACGCCCGCATCGAGCTCCAAACCCTCACGCGCCTCCCCGAGACGCGCGCCATCCTCTTCTCCTTCAAGACGTACATGTACCCCGTGCAGCAGCTCAAGGAGGAGGGCGGCGGCCCGGCCTTTGCCGACGCCGTCGAGGGCCTGGCGTCGGGGAACGCGCCCGGCATGCGCATCTACAAGGGCAGCGTGCGCTGGGGCAAGGCTGTGTGCGAGTACCTGCGGTCGTAGCGTGACAGATGAGCCAGTATGGCTTATTAGCTATGGAAATAGGTCGTGCTGTATGCTCTTCTTTTCTCGTACTGTGATAGACTTGGAGTTGAAAGTACCTTGTCCGCTATGACAGGTTACGGGATGGTTGGTTTTGTGTACCTTCATCGGCCACGACTTTCAGAACAGACCATTCGTAAATCCGAGCACGAGTAATATACATCTCTTTCGACTTTCAATTGGAGCATCTTTGCTCGCCGCCCCGCTTTCCCGACCGGTATTGTGCCCTTGATGGGAGCAGTTAGACGCCCATGTTACCCTGTCGCGACATGAATTGTGCGACACGTGCCGCGATATAAAGAAAACAAAACCTCGTTCGGGCCTGTCCAAATCCCAGCTTCCTTCTTAACAATTCTCAGCGCGCGTCAAATTGCACAGCAACGCAATGCCTCCCAAAGAGTCTCTGGCGAAACCGCTGACAGCCACCAGATTAACGGCTGGGGTGCGCCGCAAGGTCGGCCAGGCAGCCACTTCCAAGAAAGCCGCTGCCAGCGAAAGCAAAGTCAAGTCGAGTAAGTTCACGGATCATCTTGCCGCCTTTTTGTGCACTGCCTGTGCTGACCACGCTTTTGTCTATTAAGAAGAACCCTCGCAGCCGGTCTTAGGCATTCCGGCCAAGAACTTGCCCAAGGGGACGGCGCCCAGCGAGCGTCTGCCTATCAAGAGGAAGAAGGCCCCTGACGCCAACAAGGAGCGCCCGTTGAAGAGGAGCAAAGCTGCACCTCACAAGTCGAAAACATCCTCTGAGGCGCCTCGGTCTCACCCGCCTCTCAATGAAGCCCCGACGCAAGTCCTCTCCGTCTTCGTCTGCGGCAATGGCGAAAACTCCGAGCTTGGCCTTGGACCAGCCAAGACGGAAGCCCTCACTCCCTGCATCAACCCATATCTCGATGCCAGCAGCCGTTCATCCTCGAATTTCCGCGTCGTTCAGGTCGCATGCGGCGGCATGCACACCGTCGTCTTAACCGCAGACAACGAGATCGTCACCTGGGGCGTCAACGACAACTGCGCCCTGGGACGGGACACGGAGTGGGACGGCGTATATCGGGACGAGGGGAGAGACTCGGCCGACGAGGAAGAAGACGGCGAGCTGAACCCGCACGAGTGCATTCCTAGAGCAGTCCCGGCCACGAGCTTCCCCGCGGGGACTCGGTTCGTGCAGGTGGCCGCGGGCGATAGCTGCAGCTTCGCGCTGGCCAGCGAAGGCCTCGTCTATGGATGGGGTACATTTCGGGTAGGTTTACACACAACTTCTTTCAAATTGCTAAGTCATTGACGCATTGTAATCTAGAACGGCTCGGGTGACGACGAGTTTGGCTATGATTCCCAAGGAAAGCTCATCGAGAAGCAGAAAACACCCATCTGCATCACCGGTCTCGCAAAGATTGTGCAAATCGCATGCGGCGCGAACCACGTCTTGGCCCTCGATGCCAAGGGACTCGTATGGGGTTTCGGCGCCCACGAGCAAAACCAGCTTGGCCGTCGCCTCCTCCGCCGCCACCAGGAGCACCTGAAGCCTCGCCCGGTCCCGGTCTGCCGCGGACGCGCCAAGTACATCGCGTCCGGCGAGTACCACTGCTTCGCCGTCGACCGCCGCGACGACGTCTGGGCCTGGGGGCTGAACAGCTTCGGCGAGGCCGGCCACGCCAGGGATGCCGGCGGCGACTCGGCCGTGCTGCCGTACCCGATGAAGGTAGCCGGCCTGTGCGGCCAGGGCGTCGCCGTGATGGCGGGCGGCGCGCACCACTCGGCGGCCGTGACGAGGGACGGCAGATGCTTGGTCTGGGGCCGGATGGACGGCGGGCAGCTGGGCATCGGCTTCACCACGCAGCAGCTCGAGGACAACGACCTGATCCGGTATGACGAGCGTGGCAAGCCGCGCATCTGTCTCCGCCCCACGGTCATCTCGAGCATTGGCGATGCTGTTCACGTCGCCTGCGGCACTGACCACACCATCTTCGTCAACAAAGACGGCAACGTATACAGTACAGGATTTGGTTCATCCGGCCAACTTGGCCTGGGGTCGGAGGATGACGTGGAGGTTGCGCGACAGGTGAAACGCGGCCATCTTAAGGATACCGCCGTCGCATGGGCCGGTGCTGGCGGCCAGTTCTCCGTTCTCGCGGGAGTTGCAAGAGAGCGGTAGCCCTTGAGCTCTGCTCGCCGGACTTGTTAAGGTATAATAGTTAGTCCCGTTAGCTCTTCTCGCCCAAATGCCGCCGAAAGAACCGTTCCTTCTTCCTCTTCAACCACTCGCCCGCCAGATCGTGCCCTGCCCCCGGCACCACCACCAGCTCAAAGTCCTTGCCCGCGCGGATCAGCGCGTCCGCGAGCCGCATCGTGCCCGCCGGGTCGACCACGCCGTCCACCTCGCCCGCGCCGTCGTCGAGCCGCCCCGCGTGCGTCGCGTTCGCGCACGCCGCGTAGCTCGCGTCCACCGGCCACCCCATGAACATCTCGCTCCACTTGGCGTTGCCCAGGCGGTCGTCGTGCGCGCCGGCCTCGGCACACGCGGCCCGGTAGATGCCCCCGTGGTGCAGCGCCGCGGCGGCGGCGCGGATCCAGGCGACGCGGTCGGGCAGCCCGGCGTCGCGCGAGTTCTTGTAGGCGACGGAGAGGAAGGCCCGGGAGCGCCAGTTGGTGCCCATGCCGTCGGCGACGACGACGACGACGCAGCCGGCGTCAGCGATGCTGCGGTGGCGGGCGAGGTGCCGGAACTGCTTGGGCGTGGCGAACTGGAATGGGGGCGCGTAGATGACTTCCATGACGGGGTACTGTTTGGACTCGTCGAAATCGCTGGGGCGAATGATGACTCCGTAGATGTCGGTGGTGCCATCGCGGCCTTTTGCGGCAAATCCTTCAATGGGCTGGTATTTTCCGCGTATCTCCGTCGGAATCCAGCTCTCGGCGCCGTGTAGAAGAACTGTCTGTTTGGCTGTGGCAGCCTCGATGATCCCGACTTGCGGCATCATATCGACACGAGACCATGTATCGATTAGGAATCGCCTCTCTGGCCCCCATTGCCACGAATGTGTCCCATCTTCCTTTGTCAACAACCGCAAATTCGAGTCATCAAAGTCCACACATGCCAGGTGCGCATAGTAGGGGTCCTGCCCGTCCATCATTCCGTATGCTGTGAACCAAATCTTCCTCTCCAGCGTGTCGACGTTCGCTACAGACCTCACTTACCAGGCGCCGCGGGTAATCTGGTTCTTGACATGGCCGTCCACCAAGTCATACAGATATAGGCGAGTCCACCCATCCCGCTCGCTCATCCACACAAGCTCCTCCGTGTCTTCCAGCAATCTGTCGTACAGCTTCTGGTTATAGTCCACGACTGTGTCGCTCGACTCTTCCGCAAGAATCTTGACGTGGCCGAGAAGATCGATCTCCAGCAGTCGCATGTGCTTGTGTCCACGCTCGTTGAAGATAAAGTGATATTTGTCATTGCCAGCTGACCACCCAACATGAGTAATCCCAAAGGGATTTCTGAAGAGGGCGTCGTCAACCGGGACCTCTCGTGCAGCTTCCAAGTCAAAAAGACGTGGCCGGTCCACGTCCGTAAAGTTACCGGCCCGCGGATCGCCGTGTGTGCTGGGGCTGCTAATTACCTTTGGGCGCAGTTGGTCACTAGGCACCGAGTCTTTGAGATAGAATGGATACTGAGATCCGGAGCGGCTCTGAATGGCGATCGCGTGGCGCCCGTCTGACGTAGGATAGAGGGTTCTGTACGTGTCGTCCTCGAAGCCGTTGTGTGACATCTGCGTCTCTGTTCCACCTGCATCGCGTACCCAAACGTTGTGCTTCCGAATAAAGGGGTGGTATTTGGGCGTGGGGAGAGTCTCCAACGAAGGTGCAGATTTGACAGGAACTTCTGGAAAGGGGTCTCGCTGCCAGCTGCCGACCAGGACACCACCCTCACCATCTTCCACTGTGTAGATGCCATTGGTGTGGGTGAGCTCCAGGGCCAGCTGCTTCCCGGAACGCTGTACCAGACGGAATCGGTGCATGTGCATCGAGTTGAGCGTGGCCACCTCTCCGGCGCGGACGACACCATTTCTTCTGTTGGATTTGCCGTCGTAGTCTACCCAAAAGTATTCGATGGAATCGCGGATCAGATTGCTGAGAGTCACCGTAGCGCATGTGGCCGACTTTGGAGATGGAGTCGAC
This sequence comes from Cordyceps pruinosa, assembly GCA_003025255.1. Lineage (NCBI taxonomy): Eukaryota > Fungi > Ascomycota > Sordariomycetes > Hypocreales > Cordycipitaceae > Cordyceps > Cordyceps pruinosa. Next base: position 4,990 of record LUFD01005072.1, read on the forward strand.
GCATCGGAGCCCATGAAAACATCCTTGTTCTCATACTGGCTCTGATATTCCTCCAGTGCTTCGTCCTGGGAAACGCGCCAGCTTTTGTCCTGGAACTGGAATGTCCCCGAGCAGCCAGTCGGTTCAACACACAGCCACGATATTGGCAGCTTGTCAGGGTCTGCATCTTGACTCGTGTGCTTTGTAAACTCAGATGCGAGGATCTCATGGTCGAATCATGCACGAGAAGTGCCTCTTTCGCAGTCGACCAGCATGAATTTGTACTTGTCTCTGGTCAGCCAGCGCTTGTACCAGAAGACGCTGTTGCTCGATGTTAGCCAATGGGGTACTATTCTGGCCGCGCTGCAGCAGGCTTCTTCAAAAGCCTCGACTTCGTCAGAGTTCATGCTGTTATGTAATTTTGGGCTTCCCTTCGTTTTGACCGCCGCGTTTTCTTCCGTGTTGATATTGAGTGCCTCAGCTGGGCGGCTTAGTCCCGCTACACGCATCCAATACCCCGCTCAATAGACATGACGAGACAGCCTTATGAATTATTAATATACACCCAACTACGGCGAGGGCATGGCCGACCGACTGCGCGGCGGGGGTTAGTAGTAGTAGGGAGCTGGTTGCCTAGAGCACAACATTACAGTAACGAAAAAACCAAGATCACACAACTAACAGCCGCCCGTAGTGAATGGAAAATGATTGCAAGTTTCAACAATAAAATAAAATTCAACCATGGATAGGTATTAAAATATACTAAGAAATGTACTATTTAGCAGTGAGAGTGATACGCTCTATAACCCTTGTGTTGTTGTGACCATTTTTAGCGGTTGCTCCGGCAACACCAGCGCCATACTCAGCACAAGCCTCTTCGCCCGTTCCCCTTCGTTTACCACAACAACATCCAAATCTGCTCACAGCCGCGCTCCTCTATCCGCCTCACGTCGACGAGTCCTCGACAAGTGCGTATTCGCCACGTCCAGTTGAATATTACTCCGCCACAAAAACTACGCCGTGTGAGACCTGTGGCCGCCGCGATGCCGTGTGTTGTTCCTGGCAGCCCTTCGGCCGAGGCCGAGGCCACCGAAAAGATTCGACGCGCCACCCTCGAAGCCATACAGCGCCAAAAGCTTGCAGAAATTCAAACGGCCCTGGACCAGTTTAGCGATCTCCCCAGCATCGAGAAGAAACACCTCGAAGGTCTCTCGATATCATGTGGCCCAATGCTCGATGTGGACAACTATGACTCTGAATCGCCGACTCTTCATCAATCGAGGTTCTTTTTGCCCTGCAACTGGCCCCAAGACTGGCTCGAATATCAAACCTGGTCAGGCTCGGCAATATGGTCCAAATTGGATCACCGGGATCCCTACGGGAGCAACAACCTGAGCTTTCCCATACAGCGCTCGGATTGGTTCCAGGACCGCCTTATTCCGTTCGCTCACCTCTGCCCCGACATTTGGAATGGCTACATGTAGGTCACCCTTGCCTTTCGTGCCAGTATATATGCTCTTACGAAGGTTTCATGCTGACAGGCTTGTAGTGACCAGCTTTCAATTATATCCTCCATCGGTCTGCATCTTCCATATCGCGAATTTAGACGGATAAAGCGTCTCGGGGGCTTGGATATCTATCACGAATACTTGGGCATGTTCACGTACCTCGCACAGCGGGGAACCGACAAGCCGCACGCACAGTGCTGCATAGCCGATTCTGCAGACAAAGTAACGGATAATATTATCCTTCGCTCCGAGATAGAAGCCGCCATTGCTATGTGCCAACATCAGCTCAGGGATGGATGCTTTGTTGACCACCACACCAAGCCGATTCTCATCTCCACAGTGATGCGAGACCAGAGAAGTCGCCTGATGCTGGCCTACCTGGATGCCAAGAAGAACAGGCTTGTTCTGCGCCAATCTCGCTTGTTTGATTTGTCGGGCAATACTCCAGGACCCGATGCATGGCTGATGCTGCGATGGATGGCGAGCACCCCTGTCGGGCTTACAAAATATCCCGAAGCTGCTGACGACACCAAACACCACCGCGACTCTGCAACAGGTATTGCGCCGTCGATTACGCTTTCCGATTTGTCCTAGCGTGCTCAATCACCTGCAATATGAAACCATACCCGCTGGCGCTTACTAGTGCCCTTCCAGTCTCGCTCTTTCATAGCCAGTCCTTTCTCCTCGATAATACGGCGACGCTACATCGAATCTAAAAAACGACTCGCAAACCTTGGCGGGTACCAACGCCTCCGCCACGGCGCTTCCAGCCGCAAATCAGGGTCTCAAGTCGCCGCATGAAGCAAGCCTCAGCAGCCACACATCATATGGCAGCCTCAGACCCGGCATCGCTGGTCGGCGCCTGGCACGGGCACAGCAAGCACGCCCGTTATCCCCCGCCTCGACTCTGCCATGCAGGATGGGTGGACATAAATGCATGCTCGCCCGCTTAACAAGCTGTCCTGGGCTTTTCATTCTCCTCCAAACTGTCGCATCTAATACAACGTCGTACAATTCTTCATCACCACCATTCCATCACCATGCCAGATAGCATCGTTGACGATGCCATACCCAAGACCGTTGAGCGGTGGCTTGCCGCCATCCAAGCTGATGATGGCATCGGCCGTGCCGTCAAGAGCGGTCGTCAGCCGCTCCATGTTGCCCAAACCACTTACCAGTCCGGCTCTCACGTGCGCCAGACCGAGTTTCTCCATCTCCGTTCAATCTGGAACTTGCATTTGGACGGCGTGGATGATTTCGATAGACTGATACGCGACAATCAAGAAGAGGCCTACAAGGGCTACGTGTCGGACGAGAACCTCAAGCTCGCCGCGAAAATTTGCGAGGATCCCACCGACTTCCTGAATCGCTACTATAGCGAGCTTCGCGGGGATGGCCAGGGACTCAGCCCTGACCCCAAATGCGGAATCTGGGCCACAGTCAGACTATGGCAAGCCCTCGTCTTTTGGCATGTCAAGACACCCTCCTCAGCAGGACGAGGCCCCGCCGCTGACGTGCCCTCGGATGCAAAGATCATGAAGAAGGGATATGATTTCGACCCGGCGGGGTCACTCTCGGACAGGTTTGCCAACGCCAAACTGACAACGCCTACGCGCCCGGTGCATCGGCCCGATCCAGTGCACGGAACCCCCGCCGCCGTGAATTATGGAATGGCAAGCGACCTGGGGGCAAACCCGCAGTCGGTCGACGAGATATACGTCAACATATCCCTTCTTCTGCTGCTCCAAGCCGCAGTCTCTGAGTCCGTGCACGAACTCGGCTCGCTCAACTGGCTGCCACCGCGACTGTCTCTCAAGCTGCGTGCACACTCTCATCCCGAGGACGGCGTGCGGGAAGAGCTGCTCGAAGCCCAGGTCGACGGTTACCTCTGCCGTCGCAGCCCAAACAATGACTTCTCCCCTGTGCCTCTGGCAATCTGCGAGACGAAGCGGTTTGTTCGCAATCGCGGACGAGCCCAGACGTTTCGCCAGGAGACGGCTGAGATGGCGGCTTGGATCGCTGAGCACTGGCAGAGCGATGAAGGCACGCTGCAAGAGTCTGCGTCTGCGAGAAAGAGGTGCGTAATGCTTATACTTGACCCTGTCGCTCATCTCTATTCTGCTTCTTTCACGCTAACTCGTAACAGACGACTCCTCATATCGCAAGATCGTCACGAAGTATACATCATCATTGGTGAATACGGGACAGCATATGAGGAGTACATCACCGGTCGCAAGGCGCTTCCTGCATTTGCTGAGAGAGTTGAAGACGGAGCATCCTTCGATGCTGGTGCAAACTGGCGCGCGGCTACTGGGTCTGCCGCGTTTCTTCGCCAGGCCGAGGCAACTGGCATGAACGTGCCTGACCTGCACCTGCCGCAGCCCGTCCGACAGGGTATCTTCCTGCGTCAGCCACCACAGAAGAAGCTGCCCCCGATCGACGAGTTTCTAGTGATGCACCAGTTTGGGCCATATCTCACCCAGAGGGCTGACCACATGCAGCGCTTCATCCGCCGTCTCCTTGCTTTGATGCTGCAGCTGCGTGGCAGCGATGTCATGTACACAGGTCAGCCGCCGTCGACACCGTTCATGGAGCAGAGCACGCCAAGATCCTGGCCCGCTCGCCGGCCAACTAACATGGAGGAGTACGAAAATTATGCACCATAGGCTGATTTCTGCTTTTTCTTCTGCTCGTGTTACTGTGCACGGCCTTGTGCTCTCCGCGCTGTTGCTTCCTTCTCTCTAGTGTCTGCCCTTCTTCTCTTGTTTGTAGTAGTTTTGTTTTTATGCGGTTTCAATGGCTTTTTGCCCTTACATGCACCTTGCTTAACATGGTAATATTGTCTAGTTGTGGTGACAGAACACATAAGGATATGCTTGAACCTTTTACGACACATCACAGACACTGTAATACATTGGTCACTGCAAAACCTGAAGCGACTATTCGTGTCCTACATGTCATTTATTATATCCCCGCCACCACAGCTTCATCTTAGCCCCAGATAGGGTCGCTATAACCGGTCACTAGGCAGCGAAGCATGGTGGCTACATAGCAAGAGGGAGGCCGGCTATGCGAGGGGAGCGGTCATGCCGTTATGAGTCTTCACCAGTTTCCATTTCCGCACAAGAGCTCCATGATGTGAAGGCGTGGGTTCCGGTCGCGACATGCAGCGGCCACGGAGCTTCCCCCCATTCAAGGTCATTATCGTCGATAGCGACGTATCTCGCAGCCTGCGAATGGTCTGCCGTTTCGCCTCGTCAACCCCACAGTCAGCCTTGACTTGGCTGCGTGCGTTAGGTGCTGAAGAACGCGCGTAGAAACTTGGTACGAGGCAGAGTATTTGCATGAGAAAGGCGATATGCGATCCGGCCACCAGCGAAGAAAATACACAGCCACATGCGTGCCAGGATCGGAGGACAAAGAGCATAAACGCCGGCTTGGCGGCAGGGCGAGCCCGGATTACTGCCCACCACTACCCATAAATAGCCGATAACTTGAGATGGGCTTGTTGTGCTCCATGTGGAAGCACTAAATTTAGCAGGCTCAATCGGGTCGAGAAAGCATGTGACAGACGACTGGTTCCTCGCATCTCGGTGTGGCGTTCAGCGTTCGGCCTCGCCGCCCCAGCCCAACGGGTGGGAAGCGATGGGTTCGGAACAGCGCAATCTCTGCAGGAAGAGTAACCCTAGTTGGATACCGCGGCTCGCTACTATCTGGCCATCGTCGAGGTTGATGTCGGCATGTGTTGAGACAGCATGGAGAGGCTCCAGGGCGGGTGGCCCTCAACGACGGCCACAGGGACGAGAATAGCTCAGAGCAGCCAGCTCACGCGAGAGCGTGCGAATGCGCGTATGGGATTCTTCGAATGTAGATGTGCTGACATGCAACATGGTCTGATCTCAACTGCTCGCATGTGTGCATCGCCGATAATGTACAGTGGGCCACAGGGGGCTGCCTGACGTGGTAGGTACCTACCTGTAGCGTATTGAGGTACCTGGCTCCGGGCTCTGGGCTCTGAACAGGCCGCTGGGCCGGCATGCTGGAAAGGCAGCTGTCGCGGAGCGTCACTGCAATAGAAACAGTATCCTGCTTCATCAATGCTTTTCTGCTATCCCCGGCGCCCATCCTCGGCGCGTCTTCACAAGCCAAAACCGCGCAGGGCCATCCATGATCCATGATCCATCGAAAGCTTATCGGCCTTATCAGCAGCTGCACTGTGGGGAAAGGGAGAAGCCGTCCCAGCAAGGTGGCCGCCACCAGTTCACCGTCGGCCTTTTCTCACCACTTCAGCTTCTACCCGTCCAACGGCCCAACGCTCCTCTATTTATTCATCGCAGTCCCCCGCTCACTGGCCAATTGCCTCCTCTTCTCTCCCTTTCCCCTCTTCCATCTGTATGCCACAGTTTGCGACGCTGCGCCCGCTGCCTAGACTCCATCCCCGCCTCACCGGCCGCCTCAACACTTTTCGATACCCCTCTTCCTCACCGATACGCAACATGACCGGCGTCGCGCTTCTGGGAGGCCACGGCAAGAAGCACAAGGTGACTGTCGTCGGCTCTGGAAACTGGTTGGTCCCTTCCTGCCCCGTACCTCGACAACCCGCGCTGACCTCCCAGGGGCTCGACCATCTCCAAAATCGTCGCCGAAAATGCCAAGCTCTACAAGGACCTCTTCGAGCCCCAGGTGCAGATGTGGGTGTTTGAGGAGGACGTCGTGATCCCGGCCGACTCCAAGCACGCCGCCGCCGCCGGCTCCGCGCCCCAGAAGCTCACCTCCATCATCAACCAGTACCACGAGAACGTCAAGTACCTCCCCGGCATCACCCTCCCGGACAACCTCGTCGCCAACCCCTCCCTCCTCGACGCCGTCAAGGACTCGACCATTCTCATCTTCAACCTCCCCCACCAGTTTATCCACAACGTCTGCGACCAGCTCAAGGGCCAGATCCTGCCCTTTGCCCGCGGCGTCAGCTGCATCAAGGGCGTCAACGTCTCCGCCGACGGCGTTAGCCTCTTCAGCGAGTGGATCGGCGAGGACCTCGACATCTACGTCGGCGCCCTGAGCGGCGCCAACATTGCCAACGAGATTGCCGCCGAAAAGTGGTCCGAGACCACCGTTGCCTACGACCCCCCAACCATGGACAACTCGCGCGCCCCGACTCCCCGCTCCGGAAGCCCCAGTATCGGCACCGTCGACCTCGCCCAGGCCCCTCACAAGGACGCCCGCGGCCGCGCCTCAAAGTCCAAGCTGACTCCCATCCCCGCCGAGTACCCGCCCCTCGACCACGTGTGCCTGCGCAAGCTCTTTCACCGCCCATACTTCCATGTCCAGATGGTCTCGGACGTCGCTGGCGTGTCGCTCGGCGGCGCACTCAAGAACGTCGTGGCCCTCGCCGCCGGATTCGTTGAGGGCCGCGGCTGGGGCGACAACGCCAAGGCGGCCGTCATGCGCATCGGCCTCATGGAGATGGTGCGCTTCGGCAAGGAGTTCTTTGGCGAGACGGTGCAGACCGGCACCTTTACCGAGACCTCTGCCGGCGTTGCGGATCTCATCACGTCGTCCTCGGGCGGCCGCAACTTTCGCTGCGCCAAAATGGCCATCGAAAAGGGCCTCTCCGTGAGCGAGGTCGAGAAGCAGGAGCTCAACGGCCAGAAACTTCAGGGCACTCTCACTGCCTTTGAGGTGCACAGCTTCCTATCGACCCGCGACAGACTCCGCGACTACCCGCTCTTTACCGCTGTCAACGACATCCTGGTCGGCAAGGCCCAAGTGGACGACATTCCGTCCCTTGTTTCCAAGGTCGACCACGACGAGCCACGCCTATGAATGCTAGTTTGCTGATACGACGTTTTGACACCCTGGCAAAGGGTTTCTGGAGCGGTTATATTGGGCCACGGATCACGGTGCATTGGTGAAAATGGGCGATTCTCATTTCTTTTGGGTTATTAGATTAATAGCAGGCATACATTATACACAGCATACATCCATCAAGACCCAGGTCATCATCATCCACGCATGTTTTATTTTACATTTCCTCCAGTACAATCCTCTTGCTGAGCAAACAGGGCTGGGGCCAATTAGTTCTTCTTCTTGGTCGCGAGCGCCTTGTCCTCGCTTTGCAGCGCAAACTCCTCGCGCTCCCACATGAGCTCCACGGCCGCGGCCCCAGGGCCGACCACGGCATACAGCGACACAACCTTGCTCAGGAACGGCACCACATCGACGCACTTGCCCTCGTAGTGCTTGTACGCGCGGATGTGCAGCACGCTCGCCCAGAGCAGCAGCGACGTGGTGGAGAGGAGATAGTCCCAGCGGAGGAAAATGTTGACGCCATCGCCGAGCGTCTGGATTTGCGAAACGGGGTCGGCGGCCCAGGGCAGGACCGTCTCGAGGAGCTTGGCCGGGTGCAGGGCGGCGGCGTACTTGGGGTCGAAGATCTTGGGCGCGATCGTGGTAGCGACGGTGATGGTGGTGACGGCGACGTGCGGCGCGGCGGCGTTGCCGAACGCGACGGCGTAGATGTAGCGGACCGCGGACGCGTACTTCTTGCGGCCGTCGGGGGTCGGGCGGTCGCCGGCGGAGACGAGGCCGCCGAGGAGCAGGTGGGCGGCGGTCAGGCCGAAGGCCGTGTAGGCGGGCCACGGCTGCCAGAGGGCGACGAGCAGCTGCTTGACCTCGGCGGTGTTGCGGGCGGAGAAGGGCAGCACCATGGCGACGCCGGGCAGGGTGCAGCCGAGCAGCCAGACGAGCGGGAAGGCCTTGAGCACGGCGTAGGGGACGCGCATGTTGGCGCGGGACGGCGCGGACGCGGCGGCGCTGGTCAGCAGGTGCACGATGCCGTAGACGGGCGTGGAGAAGGCGATGGTGAGGACCTGCGCGAGCAGGCCGAGGTGGACGGAGCTGTTGCCCGCGGACTGTCAGCATACCACGATTGAGGAACAGAGCACGGAAGGGGGGGAGGCCAACTCACACGCCGGACAGGGTCCAGGCGCTGCCGGCGCGCCAGGTCTCGAGCGTCGCCAGCATCCAGCCGGCGGAGAAGGTGCCGGACAGGGCGAGCGAGTGCAGGAACAGGCCCGGGTGCTGGAACGAGGCGAGGGGCCAGAAGAAGACGACGAGCTTGGAGAGCAGCTCGTCGGCCTTGGGCAGGCCGGTCCAGCGCGTGCGCAGCGGCGTGCCGTCGGGCAGCGCGCCGTCCGCCCAGATGCGGTCGACGAGCGGCATCAGCCCGTTGGCCAGCGAGTGGTAGCCGATCAAGTAGGGCACGGCGAGCGCGAGCCCGGCGAGGGCCAGCAGGGCGAGTTTACCGGCCATGGCGTTCGGTGTTGCCTGTGACGGTGCGGATGGTGTGGCGGAGAAAAGGACTTCGGGCCCAGCTGTCGAAGAAACCGTGACGTTGTATTTTGGCGGAAAGAACTGGCGAGAGAGAAAAGATGTAAACCATCTACGGCGGGCGGAGGAGGAGGGGTCCTTTTTAACCGCTACGTTGCCGGCTTTGGCATCGCGCAAGCCCCCCCTGCCAAAAACGTCCCGAGGCAAAGAAGAGCTACCAGCTTAATGTGGGCGCCCGGGCGGCGGCAACGGGTGGCGTGTGGGCGGGCAACGGCGAATCGGGGCAATGTAGCGGGCGGCGGAGGCCACAGGCTTCGGCAAGCGCGGGGTAAGCAAACCTTGCCGGTTCGAGCAAAAGAAAAAAGCATGTGTGAACTGGTCCCTGAGCGCACAATGAATTGACTGCTGGTGCGCGTCTGGAGTGTATCTGTGTCGCTTTTTTTCCTGGTCTTGCGCTGATGACGGACAGTGCCGGTCCCGTCCGCGGTGTACCTCCGGCCTTGTGTAACCCCGGAGCCGGAGTTGTGCACCTCATCGCAGCGCTCCGTGTCCGGCTGGCGCGCACGTCCGCCGCGCAGCACATGCACGACGCAATACGGAGAATAGCGCGGATTGACTTTGGGATGTTATGCTTGCACGTTATGGTGCAGGCAGCAGTTGTTTTACTATGACTCTATGCCTTTCGTGGTCGGCTGTTCCTGGTTCGGAGTTTGGTTGTGCATGCCACAAGTCCGTGATTTGTTGGGCGTGGGGAGTATTCCACAAGTAACTTGTTGTGCATCGGAGAGTCCTAACCCTGTCTTGTCATCCGTCAATCTTGTTGTCACAAACCTAGCAGAAACCCTCTAAATATCACTCTCGATGACAACCTCTGAAGAGCTGAAGCCCGTCTTAAGTAAAGCCCCTGCTCCTGACGAGCCCGACGACGCGTCCAGATCCTGTTTTTTCTTTTCTTTTTCAATTTAGTGCCAGATCCAGCCGTGCCATGGCATCGAGCCGTGTGCGCCCTCGGCGTGTTCATTCTCCTTGTCGCCCGAGCCAAAGCCGCCCTCGCACCACTGGAACAGCTGTCTTAGACACCTAGCATCCGAGGAACCCATGTCAAGCAGGGAGACGAATCACGGGACAAGGGTTCGGCCCACAGCCCACAAATTAGCTATAAAACACACACAATTCGTAGGAGGCACCCCTTAAGGGTATCCCTAGCTTCCTATAACCTAGCTAGCTTCTTTTTCCTCTAATTAATATCTCTTCTATAAGAAATAACTACTCTACGTAATAGTTATAAGCCTAGTTAGCTATTAACTTACTTAATTTAAATATTTAATTACTCTAAAAGTTATTTTTTACTACTTTAATATTATAAGTTCCTTATTTATTAATTTAATAACTAAAATAAATAAATTAAA
>LUFD01005112.1:11123-35138 GCA_003025255.1 Cordyceps pruinosa
TTGGTGCGGGGACTCTCCGTGTCCCAGACGCGCGTCCACCGGAGGTGCAGCGTGGCGTGGAGCACCTGGTTGAGGAAGACTGTTGGCATGGTGGTGCCGCCGGTGTTGTCATTGAGCGCGGCGGGCAGAGGTCGCTGGAGCCGGATGTCGGCGGTGTGCACGACGGTGAGGGAGGGCACCTCGACGGGGATAAGGATGGAGGCCGGTTCGTCGGCGCTGCCGGGAGTGAGGGGGAGGCGCGGGTGCTCCGCCTGCCAGGTGTCGATGCACGTGGCGAGGCGGCGCAAGGTGGCGTCGGGTGCGAGCCCGTGAAGGCGCCGCTCCCAGGGGATGCCGTGGAGGAAGGCTGTCGATACCTCGCCGAGGAGTGCGGCGCGCTCGAGGTCACGCGGCTGGAGGCTCTGCTTAAGGCCCTTGGCAACGGCGGCGGTGATGGCACGAGCGTAGGCCGCGAGGGAGGCGGCCGCGAGGGCCGCGGAAACGGAGGCTTGGATGATATCGGCAATCTCGGTTTGTAGCTGCGTGTAGTGCAGCTTAAGGTACATGGTCTTGGTGGCGCGAGTGGCGGCGCGGGCCTCGGCATTGCGGCGCACACGGTAGAGAATGCTAGCGGACAGCTTGGGGAACACGGTGACGGGTGCCGGCGCTGCGACGCCCGAGGTGGCCGAGAAGAGCTCCGAATCGAGGAGCTCGCTCCGGTGGAGTCGTAGCGGAGCGTTCGTGGCCGTGGTAACGTTGAACCGCGAGAAGAGCGCCCCGTGCTTGAACACGTCCTGGACGTTGACACCGACGGCGAGGGCCACGGGGACGGTGAAGGTCTTGGCGAGGTGGTAGGACTCGTCGGCGTCGGTGACGTACGTCACCTCCACTTTGGCGAAGACGTCGTCGAGGTCGAGCTCCGTGGAGAACGGGAAGCGCAAGGTGACGGACGTCTCCCGCGGGACGGCGTCGAAGTTAAAGACGCCGGCCTCGGGCGGCCGCGCGAGCGCGAGGTCCGAATCACCGAGGACTGCGGCGTCGGCCGTGAGCAGACGCAGGCCGCCGGAGCTAGGCTTGACGCGCACCTCGCAGCTCTTGAGCGTGTTCCAGCCCGTGCTGAGGGTCAGGTCAAGGCTGTTGTTTTTGTCGAGAGAGGTGTGTTTGGCGGCGCGGAGATCGACATCGAGCGCGCTGGAGTGCTGGAAGAGGGTGAACTCGGGCTGCTTGAAGATGGCCGGCGCGGGCAACTGTGGCGTGTTGACATCGGCGTCGTAGTGGAGGGAGATGCGGTTGGCATGCAAGCCAAAGTGGTTTACTTTATACTTGCCAGCAATGACGGACTGCATGGGTCAGTATTGTGTAACGAGCAACGTGGCGCGACACTTACATTGGTATACACTGAGATCTTGTTCTTGCCAGGTTTTAAAACCACAGAACCCTTGTTCGAAAAGGTCAGATCCTTAATGGGGCCTGCATCCACGCCAGACACCTTGAGCTGAATCTTGTCCACAGTCATGGCGTCGGGTAGCAGGCTCCATATGCCAATAGAAAGAGAGCTCCCGTCACGACCCTCCTCATAATTCGGCGTTCCCAATATATCAATATTTGTAAAGAACAGCGACAGCGGTGATCGTACGTCACTACGGAGAGTTGACGCCACGTCACACAGCTTGGCCACAATGCCCTTGATGGGTGAGTCCTCCGATTCTTGTCTGGGCCGCAACTGTCGCGCTGATGAATCTTGAATCCTAGATAATTCGGCAGCACTCGACATTGTAAGCAGCTGCAGCGCAGCCCTGATATACTCGAGGTTGGCGTTGCGCTCGCTCAAGCATTGCAAGTACATGACTCGCATTGAGAGCTCAATCATGCTCCATCCTGACTCGCTGAAGTACTGCAACGCCTTGTCAAAGTAAGACTTGGCCGTAGCATACTCTTTCATCAAGTACTTCAGGACAGCCAGGTCTGCAATTGCTGTCTGCACGGCGCCGTGCTGATCAGCTACTGTGTAGTGGCGAAGTGCTTTGTCCGTCAGAATCTCATAAAGGCGGTAAAAGTCTTGGGGATCCTCCGTTGCAGAGATCAGCAGCTGGTTGCGGATACCGGAACTCGTAGGTGCTACTGCCACGGTTGACTTCTTTTGGCTATCCGTTGAATCGTTACCGTCACTATCCTTGGCATCGTCGTCAAGGCTAATTTCATCCATGACCTCAATACCCGTGTCAGGTACAATAGGTGCCTCATCCCAGCCAGTGCTCCAGCCTCTGATTTTACCCAGTCTCTGCAGAAGGCTTCGTGACATCATGTACAGCTCTGCGCGGCCGGCGGCGAGCTCCTCGATGCCGAATTTGTAAAATGGCGTGTTTTTGTCATCGCCAGCTGGTGTCGCCGGCGGACGACCGGGGCCAGCAGTCCCTGGACTGGGGGGATTCCTCGGTGATCTTTCATGGAGAGAAGAATTTCTGGCTGGATGCATCATCGTCTTGGGCTCTGGAATAGACGCTTTCTGTTCTGCCTTGTCCATAGGTGCCATGGATGATGGCGGAATGGGTAGTGCCTTAGTCGTCGTTTGGGCCAGAATTTGCTGCGCAATGGAAAAGGCAAAGGATGAAACCAAGTTGTCGATAATTTGGTAGGTTCCAACACTAAAATCATCGTCCTTGCTCTTCGAGAAGTCGTCCGATAGGGCTGTGATGATGTCACGTCGCATGACATTTGATAGAGATGGAATAAATTCGAGTGTTCTTCGACAAACTTCTGCCAGTATAGTTAGATTTTCGGTGTCGTCCTCCTTTTGGGGAGTAGCCTTTGCAAGCGGTGCTACGCCATGGAGAATAGACTCTTGTTGTTCCTTGAGCCTAGACAGCAGCTGTTCTCGGGTAACGGATGTGTTGCCCTGACGCAGCAAGAGCGCGATTTGACGGGAGAAAATATAGCACCTAAAGTCGAACACAGAGACCTTGTTGGCCAGGATCATGTCGCGATACGCCTTCTTCGTGGGGCTGATGGGAATATCGTCAACCTCGGCTGCGGGTTTGTTGACAGATTGCATGTCGACGGCCTCTTCGTCGTTTGAGGATCCAGAGGCACCATCTATGGCTTTCCGTGCAATGACTCTGAGGTCATCACTGAACGGCAGCATTGCGCCCCCGTGGCTCTCGGGGGCCCCCGTCTCGGCCTGCTCCGCAAGAACCAGATCGAGGCCAACATTGAGTTCGTCGTAACCAACAAGCGCATCTTCAACCAGGCCAACATTTTCAAAGCCAAGTGCCAGCCCCTCTTTCAGGATGAAAAATGTGCAAAAGTTCCAGCCGGGCAGTGTGCGTTGGGCATCCTTCTCTTTGATGTCTTCTTCGTACTGTGTCACGCGCTTGTCGAATGAGCTTAGGATCAAGTTCTTGAACTTGGTGACTAATTCATTCCACGCTCTCTCGGCATCTTGCTCTGTCTCGGTATATCCTGAGGGTACGGCCGGGACGACTCGTGGGAGCATGTCATAGGGAACATCGTTGATGCCTATGCGGATCTGGGCAATGCGGTCCGGTGCGCTCTTGCTGGAGCTGTTGAAATCCGAGCGAAATTTTTCGAGAAGAGGCGTCGAACCTGTCCTCCATCTTGATGTGGTACTCTTATCTGCACTGCCTTCCGTTTTGCTGGTGCTACGCGGTTGCGTGGAAGCAGCCGTATTCGGGATCACAACGTGCAGGATGAGCCACTCATACGCGTCATGGTTCTCTTGGTTGCTAGCCTTTTTTGAGGAGCTCGTCGGCGGGGTGTGGTGTTTTATCCATTCGCGAACCTCGGACCGAACGGTACTTTTGTATGAATCGTTGTCGTCGCATCGAACTAGTAAGACTTTAAGGTACGGCGTGCGGCGCAGACCAGGAATTTGATGCCGTCGGCCTGCCGTGCCTTTCGCTGGGGCGAATTTACTCTCGTTCGTTTCCGCGGCTTCTGGCTGGCCACCCACAGCTTGCGTCTGGAAGCCATCATCGTTTGCCTCGGATGAAGCAGACTTCTTGGCCAGCCCGGGCTTCTCGGCTTGCTGCAGCCTGCCGCCGTCCACCAGCTCGATGTGTAAGGTATCGATCGAACGCAGCGGCCCCGAGTGCGACTGCCAGTGGAGATGGCGCAACGGTAGTCGGGGAATCAACCCCGGCTTCAGGAGCTCGAAGACATTATGAGGGTCAAAGTACTCGACTAGAGACATACGGTAAGCGGCGGTTAGCAAGAGAGGGATGGGCGGCTGAGGCTGGCTCAGGAGCAGGGTATTTACCGGCGACTTTTGATGTTGAAGCTTGCTGCTCCATGGCAGCGCGCTTGCCATTGGGTTTTACAGGCAGCGTTGAAAGGGGGTGTCGTGTCGTGTGCGACCTGCTCTCTGTCGCAACTCCGAGCTTGTGGTTACGTGGCGCAGCTGCACCAGCCTGAAGCTCTGCTGCCCAGCCACAAAGCCCCTGACATGAGCGCTACAGTTGGTTGTGGGCGGGCAGCACGCGCCACAAGGCGGTGAGGAGGCCTGGGGGCCTTTGCAGGGCAGCCACTCGCTGGCCTGACGCCATCAACGTGGCGAGCCTTGGCGGGGTTGCGACAGAATGAACTGGCAGAATGGAGGGGCACATCATTATCGAGGTCGGGATTTTCTGTGTTGCTGCTTCTCATACGTATTTCAGCCTCACTCGTGGCACCTCCTGCAGTCATGTCGACTCTACAAGCCGTCAAATACACACGGGGAAAACTCGACGTCCTGGACCAGCTCCGTCTGCCCCATGAATTCCACTACGACAATGTGGCAACCCGCCAGGAGGCGTTTGACAGTATCGCCAGCATGCGCACGCGCGGCGCCCCTGCCATTGCCATTGTCGCGAGCCTGGGTCTGGCTGTTGAGCTATACAACGGCCCTGTGCCCGACGGATCGACTCAAGACACAGTAGCCTACATCGACACCGCGCTCGACTACCTCAAGGAAAGCCGCCCGACGGCTGTGGACCTTACTAACGCCATCAACCAGCTCAAGGCGAGGATACGCGCTGCCGGTGACGCGGCTACAAAGGAAGAAATGATTCACGATTTCGTCGACGAGGCCGAAAATATTTTCGAAAAGGATCTCAAGACGAACCTGGCCATTGGCGACTACGGCGCCGAGTGGCTGCGCGCACAGGCGGGCGCCGGCTCCGCCGAGCAGATATCGGTGCTTACACACTGCAACACCGGCTCGCTCGCCACCTCCGGCCACGGTACCGCCCTTGGCATCATCCGAACTCTCCAGTCCAAGGGTCTTCTGCAGCACGCATTCTGCACAGAGACCCGACCGTACAACCAGGGCAGCCGCCTAACTGCCTTTGAGCTCGTCTTCGAGGGTATCCCGAGCACGCTTATCACGGACTCCATGGCCGCCTCGCTCTTCCGCACGCGCGGCGCCGAGAAGAATATAGCAGCCGTCATCGTGGGCGCCGACCGTGTGGTCCGCAACGGCGACACCGCCAACAAGATCGGCACCTATCAGCTCGCCGTCCTGGCCAAGCACCACGGCCTCAAGTTCATTGTCGCCGCGCCTACAACAAGCATCGATCTCGTCACCGAGACTGGTGATGGCATCAAGATTGAGGAGCGCAAGCCGTCGGAGCTCACCCAGATTACCGGCGCCGTCATCAAGGCCGACGGCACCGTTGATGAATCGACCAAGATGCGCGTGGCTACTGCCGACCAGCGCATCAATGTATGGAACCCAGCCTTTGACGTGACGCCGGCTGAGCTCATCGACGCTGTCGTCACCGAGAAGGGCGCTGTCGAGAAAGGTGCGGACGGCAACTTTGACTTTTCCAAAATTATGCCCGAGCGATGGGCACAGGTTGTCAAGGCTTGAGAAGGAAAAGGGTGAAAATCGTATCAATGAAATGGTATATAATGCAACAGATATGACAGGGTTTCCATCCGGAAGCCGTGTCTCGTGTCAAATGCATATTCTCTATAACTTTTTGCTCAGCGCATGCCCAATCAGCTTTCCATAGTTTTCAACAGCCAGCTCCAGGTCGCCCACTGTCAGAGCCTCATTTTCGCCGTGGGCGACGAGGATAGAGCCGGGACCATACAGATATCTTGTAAAATTCCCCTTGAGATTGGCAACGTCGGTGCCGTAGTTGACGGTGAGAGTGTCGAAGCCTATTTTGGTGTCAGCTGCGGCCAAAGGCTCCATACATTAGGCACACTTACCCTCAACATTGCAGTTGCAGTCCACGGTCCCGTACCCAGGGTTGCAGGTCATCTCGAACGCATCCTCGTCGACTTCGTCCAAAATTGCCTGGATCCTCTTCTTGACAATCAAATGGCCGTCCTTCTCCGGTCCAATCGCGATACGCGCGCCAAACTTGCCCGTCGCGGACGCAGCCACCACATTGCCTGCCACACCGCCCTCCATGAGGCCGAGGTTGAACGTCGTATTGCCGTAGAGCTCGGAGCTGCCAAGGTCGGTGTCGAGGATCTTGGCGACGGCGTGGATGAGCAGCTCGTTGGCCGACTTTCCGAGCCAGGGGTAGCCGCTGTGGCTGGCACGGCCAGTGACCTTCAGGTCGCAGAAGAGCGCGCCCTTGTGGCCGCAGACGAGCTTGCTTTCAGTGGGCTCGCCAAAGATGACAGAGTGCCATGACGGCGGCTCATCGCGCGCCTGCGCAGCGTTTGAGAAGGTGATCATGCCGTCGCCCGCCACCTCCTCACCGACGACGAAGAGGAGCATCACGTCATCCTTCTCAAGGCGCCCCGCGGCGACCATCTCCTCCACGGCAATCGTCATGGCGGCCACGGCGGCCTTGGCGTCGACGGAGCCGCGGCCGCGGATGACGGTTTTCTTGGTAACAGGGCCGTCGTCGATGCCGTAGT
The DNA here is from genome assembly GCA_003025255.1 of Cordyceps pruinosa. Lineage (NCBI taxonomy): Eukaryota > Fungi > Ascomycota > Sordariomycetes > Hypocreales > Cordycipitaceae > Cordyceps > Cordyceps pruinosa. The sequence continues at coordinate 17,979 of LUFD01005112.1, forward strand.
TGATAAAGGGGGGGACAACGTCGATATGGCTGGACACGAGCACCCGGGGCCACGGGTTCTCGTCCTGGCCGGGCCAGGCCAGGACGTTGAAGCGCTGGACGCCGTCGCGCGTGCCCTCGCGTGGCGCGACGAACTGGATGTCGGCGCGGAAGTTCTTGCTCACGAGGTAGTTGACGAGCCACTGGCCGACCTCGAACTCGTCGCCCGAGATGGACGGGATGCTCACCAGGTTCCGGTGCAGGTCGAGCAAGGCCTTGCGATAGGATGGCGCATGCTTGTCGGTGGTGCCGTGCAGGGTGCCGTGGCCGTTCAGCGGCGCCTGTTCCTGGAGACAGAGCGCAGCTGGCAGAGCCGCGAGCGCGGCGGTGATAAGCTGGAGCTTCATGACGCTATTGCCCGGCCTTTCTTCGATCGCCGATCCGTTGCGGGCATTTCCAGGTGGATGAGGAGATGAAAGGATGAAAAGACGATGCAAGCTGAAGCTGACGGTGGAGACGACTAGGCACGTCGAAACAGGCCGACGCAAAGCGGCCCAAGCCCAAACGCAACAGGGCCGTTACCAAGCATGGTTTGCTTGTATCTCGCGTCAGGTATTGCTTGCTGCGATTTTATTAATTGGAATTGAGGCGCACAAAAGAATTGAAAATAGCTCCCACAGGCGAGGATCGGTTGCTTTGCCGCTGAGCAGAGACAGCCCGCCCGCAGCGTGCCACGATGCTACCATGGTGGCAATGTTGGCCCAGAAAGAAATTAGAAAGCAGAAAAGGTTCAAGACGGCGCACTCTCAGTATTTCGAGTCCGTTGCTCTCGTATTGATGAATGGCTAGCATATCATACTCTGGTCTAGCAACGCGGCCGCTTCAACGACGTGCTGAACGCCCCTTCAACCCCGACAGGGTCCCTATGCTGTCAGCAATGCTGATTCTAAATGTCTACTTAGTCCCTAGTATAGCCCCTTTGCAGCAATTTATCAACTTATTGGAGAAGTTAACAATAGATATATTAATAACTATTGATAATCAAGCGAGAGGTGGTCTTCCCAAAGGCCCTTGATAACGCTTCCCAGTGTTGCCGACTCTCAACCACATGGCCTTCTCTTTGTCCTGATACTCGCCAATAGCATAGAGTTCCTGTATAACCTGTATTTCCGAACCGTCTTCTCCGATATGAGTAAGTCTTCGAGACTAAACAGACACGCCGTTATTCGCAACTAGGTTGACGGTACCCTCGCGCAGGCCAGAAACTTTTCCAGCCGTTCCGAGAGACAGGATTCTGTCGATCCAGTCCTGGGGGCTCTTGAATTCCTCCACAGCAGCCAAACAGAGTGCAATCCCAGCAACGTATGGTGCCGCAAGAGAAGTTCCGGACTGTCTCACTGTACCAGCTTCGTCGCTTGAGATTGTCAGGACATCCGCTCCTGGGGCTAGAATATCAACCCCAGTCCTAAAATTGGAGTTCACCCAAAGCTTCCAGTCTTTATCAATAGCTCCAACCGTGAGTGCAACAGGAGTCGAGGCCGGGGCCATTTGCGACACATCCTGCCCGTCATTTCCGGCAGCGATGATAGTGAGAATACCAAGCTTGAAAGCAGACTCAACAAGTTTGTTGACCACCCTCCCCGAAGTACCACGAATTCCTGCAAAAGAGTCAGATTCCTCTCTGAACCAGACGATTTGCTCTTGAACACGTACCAAGTGACACGTTGATGACGCTTTTGCTCATTCGCTTCTTCGTGAGGATATCGTATGCCGCGTTATCGTACCCTCTCAGTAAGTCGATTGTGCTTCGAGTCCCCGCAAATGTGCGGAAATCCATGATCTCTGCGTTCTTGGCAACTCCGTAGGTTTTTGAGCCGAGAACACCAGCCACCATAGTTCCGTGAGCGTCAAGTCTATCCCAATTCCCAGAGTTGCTAAATGCCTGCGTAACTCGCCCACCAAACTCTGGGTGGGAGCTTTGGATGCCAAAGTCCACAATGTAGGCAAACGTACCATTGCCGGCGATTTCGTCAAAAAGAAAATTGAGAGCCCCCGGAGTTCGACTTGACAGTGAGGCCAAGCCGTGATCTGCATTCTCTTGGGTAACCACAGTTGCAGGGGCAACAAATGCATCAGGCACCACAATTTCGACCTAAAAATTCATGTTCGTTAGTAACTACTTGCTGGCACAAGTCCACACATTGCCGTCGTAATCCTGAGGGGGGACGCTGTGCTGTGGGATATACCTCAGGAAGCTCTTCGATCTTCCGCAGGGTGTCGTTATCAAATGCACCAGCATAGGCCTGGAATTCGCCAAGGGAGAATTTATCTTCAACACCTGGTAGATCAAGCTCTCGACGGCCTAATGAGTTCATATGCAGCTCTTGAACGGATGCAATATGGGAATCCAAGCTTCGTGCTGAAACACCGTTCTTTAGTAGCACAATGTACTTCCCAGTGGTTTCTGCGTCGTCAATTTCCTGTGCCCAAACGAGGTAGGACGAGTACGTGGCCATAAGAATGGCGATAAACCGATGTAGGCTCGGCATCTTGCAGGTAAGCGTAGTTGTTCTAGCCAACGGATAGATTTGAGAAAGATGATTGTTCGAACTGATGAGTATGGTAGTGAAGATGAAAATTATAGTCGAGTAACTGACAGATCTCAGTGTATTTATACTTTGGTGTTCTCTCTTCATTCTGGTTATCTCTTTCGCTTCTCTCTTTCTTCCAACAATAGCGCGCAGTCCTACCTAGCACGAGTCAACTTGAAAAACTCATCATTGTGCCATCTATGCTCAAACATGCCTAGATTATGCTTATTGACTCTGAATTGATAACTCTATGCAATTGAACTATTTCCCACGTCTTCTACTGTGAAGCAGATAGTATAGCTTCAATGTTATCAATGTTTCGGCCCAACGGGTATCCCACAGCCTACCGAAACCTGCATGATTCACGGTCGTATTTTCAGTTGCATGAAGGCAGGTGTAGTTTGAAGAGAGGGTAAAAGTATATGTTACAATGTGTACGTTAGTACACCGATAGGAATAGACTCAGTCGCTGCTCGATCGAAGACCAACGGCGAAAACCGTCGGCGAAGGCCGGCGGCGAAGACCGCCTTCAGGCAACCCAACTTCATTCACCAGCAGTGTGACGTCGCTAAACCCCAAGGGCTCCATCCACGTCAGAATTCTCATTAACGCAAATAACGCGTCACTCGTTGCGACTTTGCAAGATATGGCCAATAGGAAACGACTCCGCGGCCTCCTCTATAACGGCGGATATATCGTTGTGGAGATGTACACCATTTCTCTAGCAATCAATGACAGGCGATCTGGTGTGGCGAATGATAGATATATGGCGGTTATGCATCAAGCTAATCGTGCCCATTTGATACACGCGAGTCGCCAACCCCCTGATTCGGACAAATGTCTCCGTGCGCAGCATCTTGGCGAAGTATGTATGACAAGCTTCGGTCGGCGGCGCTCATACTTTTCTCGATGCTACAATATTCTCATTCTACAATATAAAACATAGTACAGTTTTCACATTTTACTCATCTTAATCGGTCAGACACATGCGCATTAGGAGAAGCGCTATCCACTACCATGATGATAGTTGCGCTGGTATTGAACCTCCAATATTTGAACATATTCATCGATAAGATTACTAGTAGTTCTCGGTTTGCTTATGGCTAACTTTTGTCTTCCTCGCTTAGGCTCAGCCAGACCCCAGGTCTTCAGCCCAGTGGGTTTTGGAACAGATGCTTCGGAGAAATGCCAGTCGGTGTCGCAGCTGCTCCCCGCACATACTCCTCCGCTATAGATAGTATCATTCAGTGCCATGCACTGTAGGTCAATATAGGGAGTAAATAGGCTGGCTACTTCCCAATTGGGAGCATCGCGCCGACTCAGATACATATTACACGGCCCCGTCCAGTTTCAAATGCTCGAAGTGGATATCAATATCTATATCCGTATACCTCATCAGGAGGCAAATGAGGCGGCCCTCGGCCACGGACAACTTGGAAATACGATCAGCACACGCAATCAATTCAGTTCCCTTGGAAGCAAACTTCCTCGCTCCGCCCTGTTCTAACCTGGGGAATCCTTGCGGACTTGGCGCCTGTGGCGTTGCTAGTCTCAAACTTAAAACTGCAGGTAGGGAGTAGGAATCTGGCGCCACTCACCCTACTAGGTGGTTGAGAAGATATTCTTCATTTTAGACTCATGGCAAGACGGAGGTACGACGCTGCGCAAGAGGTTTCGGAGCTGCCGCAGGAGGGAAGTTCTTAGCAGAGTGCCGGGGAAAATACGCAGAGCACCGGTGGCCCTGTTGTTATTGCTATCACCATTGATACAATTTCTGTTAATGTCGCTGTCATCGCAGTCATTGCTTTCTCTACTGCTTACACTGTGATGTTGTGGCCGTTAAGCGGTGTTCTTTTTTTTTTGGCATCAGACGAACCGGCTGCCTTCTTACTGAAATTCGTTACTCGTAGATGCTTAGCCAGACACTTGTTCAATGAAATGAAATGAGAGGCTTGTTGAACGAGCCCCAGTTCCCAGCCAGTTGTGTCCGTCCTGGTGTGGCCTGCAGCGCCAATGACATTGCTGCCAACATGACAATGACGATGACAATGCTGATAGCGAAGGCCTCGAGGAGTAGAAATACCTCGAATTCAAGGAGGACTGCAGGCAGCAGAGCTGACAAGTTAGTAATTTCTCGATCGTCTTAGCGATATGCCATTTATGGACTTTGACCGTATGCTGACAGACGACGTATTTACAGTCCTCATTGCCTCGCTGTCCTAGCCGACACAAGAGCACGTTTGTTCCCGGTCATCGGGCGCTCTCCCAAACATTTGCACAACTGTCGCCGAACAAAAGACGGTCAGTTCTGCCATGTTTGGAAACCCCCGAGAAATTGCTCAACTACTTAAGTATTGAGGCGAGGAACTTTTGGAGGCCTCAGACCAGATAGTACCTTGGACATTGCTCCACCGAATATGCTAACGAACGGTACAGCGAGTATAGAATTCTCCGATGCTATCCGGTGCGTAGAAAACTCGGGATCAGGGTAATGCCCCATTTGAAGTCATCTGCCGAGGACATGTGCTGGGGCGAGGAAGTCGGGCCAAAATGCTCACCGTGATCAGAGGGCGGCGTTGCCCTACAAGGCCGTGTAAATAAGCGCCCCCAAGCTTGGCACTGCTATCACGGCTGCCGCCTATCCTGTTGCGGAAGGTTGGGTATTCGAGGCTGGAGGAGCGCGCTCTGGCGTCTTGGCATAGAACGGTCTATCTCTCTGTCCCAGGGGAGGCTGCGACAAACAAGTGCGGCGGACTCGCCGAGCTTCCCCGTCTGGTTCGGCCGCTGGACAATGAGGATGTATATATAGGCGGCTCTTTTGACCAGAGGGCATGTTGTTCGCTCTTCAGTTTACGGGCAAAAATGGCAGCCAAGTCAAGCATCGAAGTCAGCAAGGAAGCCTCCATCGTGGAAGTTGCCTCGAGCAATGTCCGCAGCCTTGGTTCGGACACGCAAGAGGAAGCCAGCCTACTCGGTCCCTTTCCGACACAGGAAGAATGGGACACACTGCCCCGTGTTCCGGGCCGCATCCCGTGGACGGCATGGACCGTGGCATTCGTCGAGTTCGTCGAGCGCTTCTCGTACTATGGCACCAGCGCCGTGTGTAAGTTGAAGCCCGTCACCGACCAGTTCTCGACCGTCGAAAATTCGCTAACACCATCCTTCTAGTTGTCAATTTGATTCAGAAGCCCCTGCCAAAGGGATCCAAAACCGGCGCTGGGTTCCTCAAACAGCCCTCCGGCGCCTTCAACATGGGCCAGCGCGCGTCCACCGGGATGACCACCTTTAACCAGTTCTGGTCCTACTTCACGCCGCTCTTTGGCGCGTACCTCGCGGACCAGTGCTGGGGCCGTTACCTGACGATCCAATTCTCCAACATTGCCGCGCTGGTTGGCCACGCTATTCTCATCATCTCCGTCATTCCTCCTGTCATCGTTCACCCCAAGATCGCCCTCGCCATCTTCTCCGTCGGCCTCGTCATCATGGGCGTTGGTACGGGAGGTTTCAAGTCGAATATTTCACCCCTCATTGCCGAGCAGTATCTCGAGTCGAAAGCCTATGTGCGCACAAACAAGCGTGGGCAGAAAGAGATTGTAGACCCCGCGGTTACAACCGCACGCATCTACATCTACTTCTACCTCCTGATCAACCTGGGCTCGCTCACTGGTTCGCTCGCCATGATCTACTCGGAGCACTTTGTCGGCTTTTGGCTCTCCTTTACACTTCCCACCATCTGTTACCTCCTCTGCCCGCTCATTCTCATCTACTTCAAGAAGTCGTATAAGCTGTCGCCACCGACTGGCTCCATCCTGGGCAAGGGATGGAAGCTCGTCCGCTTCGCCTTCAAAAAGAGCAAGGGTCTGCGCGATCCCGAGTTTTGGCAACGCGTCAAGCCCAGCAGACTGACCGCACGAGGCGAGCCGCTTCCTGAATGGATGACCTTTGACGACGAATGGGTCGACGAGGTCAAGCGCGGTATTCTTGCGTGCAAAGTATTCCTGTGGTACCCGCTCTACTGGTTGGCATACAGTCAAATGATGAACAATCTTGTTTCGCAAGCGAGCACTATGACGCTCGGGTCGACCCCGAATGACATTGTGGCCAAGCTCAATCCCATCTTCATTGTCATTGTCATTCCTATCATGGATTTTATTGTTTATCCTGGACTACGTAAATGCGGCGTGCGTCTCTCGCCGATCCGCAAAATCACCGCGGGTTTTATCCTCAGCTCCCTGGCCATGGTGTCCGCCTGCGTTACCCAGTCTTACATTTACAAACTTTCAAAGTGTGGGACTGACATTAATGCCCAAATCAAGGCTGGGAGGAAAGACTGCGCTGCCCCAATTTCTGTCTGGATCCAAGTATTCCCGTATGGCCTGATTGGCATGTCTGAAGTTCTCGCTTCCATCACAAAACTGGAGTAGGTTGACTGACAGGAAATGATGGCACCGGCGGAAAATCGCTGACTTTGAACACCAGGTACGCATATACAAAGGCTCCTCACAATATAAAGTCAACAGTGCAAGCTATTGCGCTTTTCACGTCTGCTGTATCTTCTGCTCTTAGCCAGGCGCTCGTGGCGCTGTCCGAGGGCCCCCTCCTAGTCTGGAACTATGGCTCGGTGGCCGTCATTGCCATGATTGGTGGTATTGGCTTCTATCTGACGTTCCGGAAAGCTGACAGGGATGAGGATGCAATGAATAACCAAAAGAAAAGCTCGTACATTGGAAACAATGGAGGGAGCAAGGTGGTAGATCCTTCCGCAAAGGCATGACTGTAAGAGCGGCGTGCAAACCCAATGGATGCCACTGTCCGTCTACAACTAGCCTTTTGCATTTGATCAGTTACCTTAATCCAGGCTATAATTGATTCGCAGCTCCTTTTAAGCTAACTTCTAGTCGCGAGCTCCAGTCACGTTCCTGTGCACGGCAGGGTCCTCGTCGCAACACAACATTTTAAATTTCCTACTCACAGCCGTGGATATCTGTACGGACACACCCTTGACCTACGCTATTCTGACAAAGTACCCAAGCTAGCTTGCAGCGCGATTTGTTGCCTTCTCCTAAATTGTTCAGCTTCGTACGAGTGGGTGCCACATTGTGTCGCGCTATCGCTGCACCAACAGTCAGTTGACTTGGAAGGATGCTTTCGCTACACTAAAGATCAACATGTATTGATGCGACAACCCTGTCCCTTTATTTTGGAGACAATGCAAAGTTCAGACCCGTTGCGAATGATGTTGATAACAGAACGTTTCGGTATTAGCTCAAGCTGTGTTGATGCTTTTGTACATTCGTTTCTGCGTCGGCAACTCCACTTGCGACCGAGCAACGTCGTCAATGTAACTCAAATCCTAGACAAAGCAAGTCGTGCAACTATCAAGGAGATTGCTCTGCCTTCGTGGCTGTCGTCGCATTGTTGTCGCAGCGCTAGATAGATGACCGACTGAGAAAAGTCAGAGGTCTTGTTTTCGTCTCCTGCGCCAGCGAACTCCAGGCTGAAAAGATATATTATCTATAAGAAGCTAGAATTCACATCCTGACACATCCTTGTCCCTGGGCCGTGCTGGGTACTGTGTAGACCATACGGATTGAGTCAGTCCATCAAGGCGGACCGCAGTACTTAGACTTGTAACAGAGTCAATTGGCTAGTTAGTTGTCTGTTCCGTTTTGTTCAATGTCTTGCATCCTTGCATTAGTGGTACCTTGCCCGGTGGAGCAGAGGTAGCCTCTTGCGGTCAATATATTGGACGTCGAGTCGCATCCTGTTCCAATGGAATCGTTTCAACTCGAGAAAATTGCCCGAGGGCATCCCCGTGCGACCTACACCGTCGCCAGCATCGTTCGATGTGCCCCCAGCCACCCCGGCTGTTCGCCCAGGGATCCGACGGCACCAACCCCGATGTGCCGAAGCACGGCGTCCGGATTGGCGAAAGCTCTGCGACGCCGATCAAGGGCCAGCAGCCACCAGATGCCCGATCTTGGAATGCAGACCGGGTCAGCTGCGAGACCCTACAGAGCGCAACCAACTCCGCGGTGGGGATGATCGCCAACTACCCCCCGCCCCCCCCCTTCCCCTCACGGAAAAGGCTCGATATGATGTTAAAGAAACTTTGTCACAAAACTTTCACAACGAGAACCGCAACTAATAAAACGACAGATAATACGGCCGGGCAGGGGAAAACGAGCATTCCGGGCCCAGACAGACTCGGTGCGGAAGCTGGTGCTTGACTTCTCCCCGGGGCGTTATACCCGCCAACCACCGTCGTGTCTCACTACCGCTCTGCTGCGAGACAATGTTCGACAACGACCATACTATTCAGCAACGAGGCACGCAGTTTTCTGGAATGCACAAACGGCCTTTGAGACAATTTCTCAGGCACCACCGCGCGAGCGAGAAATGCTAGGCCGCCGCGGCCATAATCTCTCCCAAGAACCATGGCCGTTTCAAGAAGGTCTCTCGGATGATCGCCATATTGGGTGGCATGCACTCCTCGGAGACTGGCTTTCAGAATTCCATGTCCCCTCATGCATCCGGTCACTTTTATAGTTTTGTCTGCCCATGACAGCTCATTCTTTGCTGATGGGTCCTGGACGATCCTACGTCACACATCTTGTTGTTCCATCAACAACAGAGCCTTGAGCGGTGTCCCGAGGCGACAATTTCCAGGTATAAAGGAACCATGCGTGCAACCACCTAGGCCCAAACAACTCTCTTTTCTATCCATCAGCTCATCTCATCAGACACGCTCACTTCTCCAAGATACCCATCCTCATCAGCCTTCCAACCTCTCACCCAACCACCGCCGCCATGCGTTTCGCTCTTGCCGTCACCACCCTCGTCGCCGCCGTCACGGCCGCTCCCCCCGGTGACGCCGCCGTCGCCAACAAGCTGGCCACCATGAGCGTGGCCGACGCCGCCGGCGCTTGCGGCAGCGAAATGCAACTGTCCTGCTGCAACGAGTCCAAGGACAAGACCGTTACCCCCAAGTCTCTCCCCGGCACGCCCGACCTCGGCAGCTTCGTCGGCGGCATCCTTGGAGAGGACGGTCTCCTGTCTCACCTTCTCGGCCCCTGCTCGCCCATCAGCGTCGCCGGTACGTTTCCCTTTGCCCCAGACGCAGCCACGATCGTACTAACGACTCTTCAGTTCCCGGTGCTGCCGGTATTCTCAGCAGCGACTGCAAGGCCCAGACCGCCTGCTGCAACAAGAACGCCGCTATTGTACGTAGTAACTCACGCATACATTCTACCGTGGTTTCTTTCTCTAACAATACGTTTAGGCCAACGGTGGTCTCATCAATGTCGCAGTGCCTTGTGTAGCTCTCGGCAACGTCGTTGGCTAAGCGACTGCCTCCGCAAAGGGGAGAATGGGAATACAGGGGAGCACAATAGCTTAATTAATGGATTATTTTTTTGGTGGATTTGCGCGGTGTCAAGATAGATCGAGTTTCTATAGAAATATGACAACTACCCCAACTCTTGCCGCGCAGCAGAATGCCATCGGCGAAGTGCCGACGACTGCGTGACCGTCTCCGTCAATGTCAACCACGGGAGGGCCGAAAACATGGTTTCTCGGCATGATACATTCGTAGTGGATATTTGCTTTTACATTTCAATGCGACAGCCCGAGGAGTTTGTCTCCCCCGGAATGCCGAGTACTGGAATGCCGGCAGAAATGCCTGGCTCGGCGAGCGCCCGATCGGCATGAACGTACCGGTCACGCAGTACCGGGCCGAATACCTGCGTGTTCTGATGCTGGTAGGGTAGTGTGCGCCACGGGTACTCAAGACGAGCCCGATCCGAGCACGAGCAGATTTGCATGTCTCCCTCGCGACGCGTTCAGCCAGCCTTGAGTGTGGGGAAGAAGCGCCATGGCTGCAGGGCTCGTCAAAGAGCGGAAATACACAAAAGCCGAGTGCGGGACGGTAATAAGGCAGTACATTGCAGCCCCAGGTTGGACGAATTAGATAGAGCCCGTGGGGAATTGTCGGAAAACACGGTAAAGGGCTTGGGCATTCCATTAAACTACACAACACCGGCCATCGTCTCATGAGCGGCGTCCACAAAACTACGGATTTGTTTGGTTAGGGGGGATCACTTTGTAATAAACATGATTCTGTTCTAAAATAATTAGCACTTTGCTTAATCTTTGGCACGAGCCGTGTCGCCACAGGGAGACGAGGGAGACGTGGGTAAGTCAAGACTGGTAGAGGCAGCAAACCACCAGTATTCAGTCAACCACCATGTACGTACAGAAATTGGGAAACCTCTCGAAGCAATGCACACAGATCTCGTGAGGCTAAGAGAACCTCCCATAGAAGAGAAAGATCCCGTTCGCTCTGATCAGGCATAGGTAGCGCTCGCCGTGATTGCAAGCCAGTTATCCAGGGTAGTGCCAATGCCCATTTGCCCGCCTCTGGAAACGCCCCCGTTCCAGCTCCAGCGGCGCGGGACCAGCTGCCAGGTAGGTAGCGGCGGCAGTTCACAATCCATCGTGTTGACTCAAGCAGTTACTGGTGGTCTTTTCGACGCTTGCTCAAGAAGGTCGATGCTCCCGTTGACCAGGCGGCGTGGGGCTGACCTTGCAGAAGTCTGCATATACTCAAATAAGCCAGATTGTCCCCACTGCCTAAAATCGGCTTTGGTGGCCAAGTGGTAAGGCGTCGCACTTGGTTAGTAGTCCCGATCCCACCTTCACATAGGAAGCCTTAGTCTAACATTTAAAAAGTAATGCGAAGACCGTGGGTTCGAATCCCATCCGAAGCAATTTCTTTTTGCAGTTAGTTATAACTATGTTTTTCATACTTCCATAGTATTATTTATTATTATTATATTACTCTAATTAGACTAGTAAGCCTATCTAGAACTTCTATAATAGTAAGGAGAGGAAAAACTAAAGTCCTTAGAGGAAAACCTCTCCTCTAGGTAAAGCTAGTATTATTGTTTCTTCTATAGTATTATTATACTTTTATTTATATACTTTTATTTTTTATTATATATATTATTATAGATAAGTATGTTATAGTTATAGTATATTTTGGAAAAGTAATAGCTAATATAGTAGAATGAAGATATATACCTTCTTAAGTATTTCTATACGAGTGGGCGTCTATTAACTTAGTATATCTAGCTGTCTACTCTTGTGTATTAAGTAGTCGCTAGTATGTGATTCTCTAGTTGTTAGTAGTACTAGTAACTACTGCGCTTTTCCTGCGCGAGAAGCTGGAATGCCACTCCCGGTCGGAGTAAATTGAAATGGAACCACCACACTTGTGTTGGACATAGCCCGGCAGCGTCTGGATTTTTTCCTTGCCTACACTATAAGCTGAAATAGTAGCTGCGACCTCCACACAACCGTCCACTAGCTTTGGTGGCCAAGTGGTAAGGCGTCGCACTCGGTAGGTCCCGCCCCCTAATCCAAACCAACTCCACCAGTCGGAGCAAGACTTCTAACAATCAGCCAGTAATGCGAAGATCGGGGGTTCGATTCCCCTCCGAAGCAGGATTTCTTTTTTGCCCTTTTCCCATGCAGAAAATAACGAACAAGGCTTTCCTTTTTGGGCTTGCGACATCTCAGCCACCTCGGTGCTGACGACACGGGCGTTGTCGCCTGCCGACTTGGTCTTGTCCTCTCCTCTTGGACCAACGCGCAGCCGTCTTGGCGCCTCGGCTAACACGCACAGTCGGCCTCTGATGCATGACCGACCGGATGCCTGCGTATAGGACAGGCATTATCGAATATTTCCCTGGCCCGTGGAATTATAGGAGGCGCTGTCGCATGACAGTGGCGACTGGACAGCCACTCGTTCTGGCGCAGCAAGGGGAAACTACGTCATACCCACAACAAGTCTCATCACATCAAAAACAGCGCAGGGAGCAGGTATAATGGACTGTGGTATATTGAACCTCTCTCTGCCTTGGCCTACTGCCCCAAGACAATAAAATACCACCTGTGACCCAAAGGGAAGAGGAAAAAAATTCAAGCATTTTTTTGTTAGTTTCCCTTCACCATAGTAGCACTTCCTTTTGGTGCTAAACATGGACCCTTGCAAAAAGCGGCGGAGACCACCTTCATGGTACAAAGTCCCACCGGAAACTGTTGACGAAAAAAAAAAAAAAGAACCAGGAGAAAAAACAATAAACGATGGAAACGTAAAAAGGGTCAAACAAAAAACGCCCGCCAAAATGCCGTGTTGAATGATTGCATCAGGATACGTAGGCTCTGTCGGGATCCAAGCCTGGACGCATGGTTATGCTAGATGATATTGTACAGAGAGGAACGAAGTGCTGGTGACGCAGCCGATAGATGGAAAGAAATCGTAGGCAACAAGAGTGAAAAAGCGCCAGCGGCAGGGGTATCGTGCCGCGGATATGCGGGCTTGCTTTGCAAAACTGGCGCTTCAAATGCTCGCTGAAGAGCCGAAACGAATGGTAATGGAGGCGTAATAGGAGAGGAATCGGCGAGGGAGGAGGCGGAGGCTGGTTGAGAGATTCGATAGAGTTGATGGAGTCGATGGCGGGGGACTGCGAGCTTCTGTCAAGTCGTAGGTTGCCGGTGGCAGGTTGCAGGGAGAGACTGTCGGCTGTCGTCTCCCGTCTGTCTATTTCTTGGCTCGACTAGTGGAGGCGGTAATCTTGCTGGTGCTCATGAGGTCGCCAATGTATTTTTGCAAAAACTTGTTGTTGCTGTCGAGCTTGTCGTGCTCTTGGCGAACGGCCTCTATACGGTTGAAGATGTCGATGAGGGAGTCTTGCAGGGCTTTCGCGTGGCTGGAGGCGCATGTGGTCAGCATGGTAGGAGCGTGGTGGGTGGCGAGGGGCCGGGGTGAAGCTTACCGGCGCAACTCCTCGCGAGCGTCCTGGCCGAGTTTGTCGATGTCTTCGCCGGTTCGGCGGGGGCTCATGGCCCTGACGTCGTCGGGCCCAAAGTGCGACTCGACGGGGCCGACCTCTGAGCTGTCACGGGGGACAACCAGCGGGCCACTGCTCTTGCGACTGGGTAGGCGTGGACGGGTAGGAATGGGCTGATGAATGACGGGCTCATTGTGATCAGAAGGCGCGGTTGATGCCGAGGAATCGGAGCGGACAATGGGATGGGAGCCGGTAGAGTGGTTATCGAGGTTGTCGTGGCTGTCGTGGTTATCGCGGTTGTCGTGGTTGTCGGCCATGGCGGGCAACAGGTTGGGTCTAGTTGGAGTGAAGGTTGTGGGTTGCGAGAAGAGGAAGAAACCAGCCAACAGCGATGGGAGATGGACCAGGTGGATTTTCTTTTCGGTTGGACAGAATGGGTGCGGCAGGGGGATGAGAGATATAGACGCGAATAGCGGTCGAATAGTAGATAGGTTTCGGATCGCCTGCTGAGGTTGCAGCTGTGGTTGGGGCGGTTTGTTTGCCACCGACGTAATCAGGGTCCTTGCTAAGGTGGCCAGTGGCCTGGGCGCGGGTGAGCGTGACTGTGGCGGCGGTAGTGGCCAAGCCGGTGCGAGGTGAGGATGGGGTGGAGGAAGGTGAAAAGAGGAACGAGAGAAAGGCGGAAGGAGGAAGAAGGAAGAAGGATAAGAGGGCAAGCCGGCAAGACGGGACGGGGAGAATAGAAGACGAGAAAATGCGGTCGGGTGAGCTAGCCAAGGGGGGACCTGCTTTCCAGGGCAGGGAGGGGAGGAGAGGTAGGTGATCGACACGGCACGGTCTAGGGCAGCACGGACGAGGCGTCAGAGTGCAGAAGACGAGAAGACGAGGAGGAGGGAAGGAGGGAAAGAGGGAAAGAAGTGAGGAAACAGAAGAGGAAAAGAAGGAGAATAGAACAAGAAGCCAGCCAGGGAGTAAGAGATGTGTAGGACAGGTTAGATAGGTTAGATAGAGGTAGGTATAGAGGAGGTTGTACTAATAACAAGATGGGGAATGAACACGGTTGAACAGGGCAGGACAGCGCAAGGCAAGGTCAAGGGATTGTAGTAGAGGCTGTCGTCGAGTGACCTCCCTGTCAGCGAGGACGACTCAGGAGGCCAGGTACTGTGGCGACATACCCTGGCGAGTGGGCGGCCAGTGGGCTGCCAGTGGAGGCGACGGGCTGCCCGTTTGCCAGTTTGGCGCCAGGCCAGGGGGGGCCGTTTGCAGGGGACAGCGGGACAGGCTTAGGGGCTTTTGGGGGCGTTTGAGGGTGTTAGCGAAGGGGCTCTACTTACCTCCTGCCAGGCGTCTACCTCCTGCCTCCCTGTACAGAGGGCCAGAGGGTGTCCAGTGCGTCAGTCCGTCCAGGCGTCCACTGTCATTTCCTCTCAAATGCCGATATATTGGTCGCCCAACACCAACATGTTGCCTTGGCGAGGCCACTGGCATGAACACCCGGAGATGCATGACCTAACAGTATAGTTGTCAAACAACAAAAAATTACAATCATGGCCGAGATGCGAGACATGGGCCCCATTTTCTGGCATCTCGATACAAGGAAAAAATAGACAAAACAGCTTCTTGGAAAGAGCCACGCTGCCGATTATCATCAGGCCAAGAGTGCGATCTGCGCAATGTCGTCAGGCCGTGCGAGGGTACACTCTCCACACTGCAGCACTGTACGGACCAAGCACCGAGTTGGCCAGTTCTGCGGCTCCACCTCCTCTCCTCCCCTCCCGTCGCACCAACTCACACAATCAGCACATCACCACCGCCCACTTCCCACTTCATTCCCATCCATTCCCATCCATCCCCGTCACCCCCTGCTTCTATCCTTCCTTCCAACGCCATTCCGCGCTAGCCACAACCACTGTCCCTCGCATTCCAATCTGCTCCCGCCATCACGCCTCGACCAGCTCCCTCTCAGCTCTCAACTCTCAACCAACCACGACCCAAATCACCTCTCTTTGTAATCACGCCATGCCTGCCAAGCCACCATCCCGTCTCATCACTTGGCAACCCAACAACATCAAAAGGAGGCCACCGCCACAGTCACGATGCTTGACCATGATGAACCGACCACCAGCCCACAGGACTCGACGCCGATCTTGCCAATTTCGCTGCTGGCTTTCACAACCTGCTGCTTCCGTTGTCGCAAAATGACACTGTCCATACCCAACATTTGTCAACATGCGAAACCATTTTTTTTTTAAAAAAAAGAGAGACAGAAAACGCAACAGCAATGGCGCCCTCGCGATCTGCCCTGTCACATTTCATCAGAGTAGAGTTGCGGTGACCCGTCTGACACGGCCTAAGCAACATCATTCGCCTAGAGAAAAAGCAACTCCAACCCAGCCCGCACCACCAACTCCAGCGAGGAGAGAGGAAACAACAAAAATCATTACAAGCACTCTCCGTAAACTACCACCAACCGCCCGCCGCCACACACCCCGACAAAGTCATCCTGCTCTGCTGGGCAACAAAAAGGCAATCACTGATGCGCCATCCTCCATACCCGCCCCCCCCTTGCCAGCCTGCTGCTCATTCTGCAGAGCGCTCATGCGACGTCGCATGCGCCCAGAGTGCTCTGCCTTGCTCGCGCTGTCGCGTCGAGGACACCAATCAACCAACCTACACCGATAGTCCAACGACCCTGTGCGCCTTGTTGGGGAAGCCTGCTCCGTCTCCAGAGCACCAAAGAGGAAACCGGCAATCTGCCAGGGAGCTATGCCATTCCATAAAATACCTCTTCCACCTCGTATGAGCCCACCGACCTGCAATAGCATACACTTGCTATCATCGGTCTTCTCCAGTGGCTTGCACCGCGGTGGACACGACACATGGCGCACTGGCTACGTCCTAATCAGTCACAGCTCCAGTCATTCGACTGCCCGGCCCGGCAACTTGGGGCACTGGGATAGTGCAGATAGCATCCCTGCAACCCGTGCTCCCTGAGACTTGTGGAAGCCGGTCGGTCGGTGGGAAAAACAAGTTTTCGGCCCTCGGCACTGCAACGCCATCGCTGTTATGACCTTCTGACCAGCTTCCGCTGCCGTCCGCCGACGCCCGCCTGTCACAATTTCCTCGTGTTGAATTATAAAGCGCGTATCAAGCACTCGAGTTGAACCCGATCACTCGCCATGCTGCAGAAAACGAGACACAACTGCTTCATCTGGGCCACTTTTTGATCACTCTAGCGCTGCCAATAGTCTCCATGCCACTGGATTCTCTGGGGCCACGATTCATCACCAGCGCAACGCTGTCCCGCTTCTTGCAGACTTTTGGATATAGGCCCTGATAACGAACGCAGCTGCGTTGCGTTAAATCCTTATAGCGGAGTCCTTACAAGGGCCTTACAGGGGGCAGCAGGCGCCAGTAGGGGTGCTCCCGGGGGGGCCTGCTTGAAATCAGCCACCTACAGGGGGTCTATCCACTATCTAATGTACCCTTTTTCGCCGATACAGATAAACCTCGGCTACGTTATTTTGTAGTAGTTTTTCTACTATTAAATGTGCTATTTTGTAAAATAACGATAGAAGGTACGTACTATACCTTATAGCCTACATACCTAGTACAGATAGCTGGTCAGAGCTCTAAGGTCGCGTATTAGGGTGCCGTTTAGAAGCATCACTTAACTACGCGGCTAAAAAGGGGTTAGTACTTATATAACACTAGGCTTAATTAGGTAAAGTATTCTTA
>LUFD01005121.1:6051-21588 GCA_003025255.1 Cordyceps pruinosa
TACACTACTAAAAGCTTTAAATTTATAATATAGTACCCCTTTTTTAATATAATACTATTAAGTTAATATTAAAGTATTATATATAGAATATTAAATTACTATATTATAACTTTAATTTTAACTTTAAGATTTTCTTTAAGGAATTAAAGGTACTTTATAATATAATCTTCTTTATTAGTAACGTTTTAGTTTATTTTTGTAGAAGTTATTATAAGTTAAAGAGGATGTGTGGTAACAAGTGGCCACTTTGCTATAGTGGCCACTTTGGGCTGCAGCACCCATTCGGAAAGAGTGGGTGCGTGGCACGTGTAACAAACGCTAGGAAATGCGTACCGTCCATGCGCCCGAGAGCATCAGTGCCAGTCTCTCGTTGTGCAGGTCTTCTCCCTTTCGCTCCATCGAGAGGTACCAACTCACGCAGAGCCTGCACAAGGTACATCACTGTTTTTGCTTGCACTGTGAATTTTTCCTTATCCCTCAATGCCCACTTCATCTTCTGCCGCCTCGACTCGGGGAGTGGGCTCCGATGGGGTTGGGCGCGGCTTCGGAGAAAATGTGCATCGCTCTTTTGCCAAGCTTTTGTACCGCCCGCGGGCAGGAATGTGCCGTCTGCATCGGTACAGATTTTTTCGATCTCTGTTAGATGCATACGGATCGTCGAAAGTATTTTCGGGTCATTCAGGGCCTCGTGGTGATCGGGCAATAGCGCTCCATTGTCTAGCCCAACCTCACGGCCCCAGCTCTGTAGTAACAGTCTTTGGCCCTCCAAAAGGGTGCGGATTAGTTGTGATTCGCCTGCAAAGTTCTTCCAGGACTCAAACCGGTCAATGGCGTCCAAGCAGGTACTGAATAAGCCGGCGAGCCCAAGAACCCCGACAGCTAGCCCGGCAGGTTCCATGGCTTAGCCTAAACACACTAATAAAGTGAAAGGATGCTTCACGCCTGTGGGGAGAGTTTAACGACGCAGAAAAGGCGGCCGAGCAAGAGCTATAAATGATGCCGCACGCTTCGTGCTAGGCAGATCTGCAGGCTGCCACAGCACAGCCTCGCTAAGTGCCACAACCTGCGTCAGGTTGAGCTGCGCGCCAATGAAGGCTGCCACAGCAAAGCCTCGCCCTAGTTCTATGTGCCACGACCTGCGTCAGGCTGCCATCGAAAAAATGCCCTATGTGTTCCCAGACACGGGCAGCCCTTGAGTAAGACCTGTCACGGCGCCAGGCTGGCTGCCTGATATTGTCGGTGTAGTGGCCCGACGCATTTGCAATTGCGGCCCCGCAGAACTTGCCCAACTCACTCCAATGAGAGGATCGTTGGTAGCGAACCCTTAGCCCCCTTCCCCGTATATTAGCTGCCGAAGCAAGTTATTTTTGGCAAAAGACCAGAGCGCGACAACCGGTAAAGTTCGCGTCTATGGTTGCAAGTTGGCGTGAGAGGACAGCTCTAGTGCTAGCTAAGAACTACCAAACTGTCATAGTCTGTGTCTACGGCCAATCCCGCGTAAAAAGCTAAAAATTCAATTTTCATCGTCGAGTCCCAATAAACAGGCCACGACGGGTGGTGCTGGCATTGCGATCCGCAATGAGGCCCTTGGCCACGTTGTATAACTGATGAAGGGGAAGAGTCGAGATTGTCACCTCAAGCCAGAAATGAATTTCAGAAGCACTACCCGGTTGAACGTGTTTCACGAGACAGACTTCCCGTGTAATACGCGGCGCCGTCTCACACTTGATTGCGCTTTTTTGCCAGAGTATACTACAACGTTAAGTGACCTCGCCAGAGTCCCCTCTCTATTTCCAGTATTGCAGAATGTGCCCAAAGGCAGCGTGACAATGGAAACTGCCGTAGGTGTCACTATTTCAAGACAGTAAATTTAGTACAGTACTTTTAACGTGTTTGATGGGTTTATTGTGTTGTTAGCTGCTGCTGTCGATGTCGCTGCTGTCACTGCTGATTTCTCGAGCAATAGTTTGGGTGGACGACCTGCCCCCTTGTTGCAGCGGCGGTAGAGCGTTTTGAAGTCACGCCAGTATTGGTTCACACTTTTTTTTTTTAACTTCCGGCGTCTTTTTTTGGAGGTATGTTTCGTAAATCCATTAGAGGGAGATTCCCTTTAAGATAATTGGAGAAAACTTTTCTCAAGCGGCCGATCTGCTTGTACAGACAAGCATAGAGTTTCTGGCCATAGATATTTCGTACTGTGGACTTTTAGCAGATTGTTTCAGTCCTCAACCGGGCTCGGGTGTTCCGATGGCACGTCGTGAGACTTTGACGCGGCGAATGGTGCAATGGGCTAACCGCGTCTAAAAAACCTTCGAAAATCTACGGGCCCTAGCGATCTACTATTCAAAGAATGATGAAGATTTTGATGAGCTCTGTGAGCTGCTGGCAAATTGCAGCTTGCGTTTCCTACATCTCGAGAGTCAATTCAGCACCAACCCGGCCTCGGGTGCGATCCCGGACAACTTGCTTTTGAGTTTGAAAGAACAGACAGCATTCGAGGTTCTAGCATTGAAGGGGATGCATTGCGATATCTTGAAGAATTCTGACAACTCCAATCAGATGAACGCTGACAACGAAACCGCATGGCCTCTGCTGAAGGCCTTGTATCTCCGAACGTGCCACCCACTTTGTCTGAAACAACTTTTGAAATTTAAATATGTTCAAATCATTGCCGTTGAACAATCTGAGACGAGTGCTCGCTGCATCACACCTGAGGCCGCTGGCTATATAGGGATGTGTTGCGCGTTGCGGGCGCTCGATCTTGGAGAGCACGAGATCGCGGAACTGAAGTTATCAGGATCGCTCGGGGCTGCCCAAAATTGAGATATCTGCGGCTAGGCAGCAGTTTGAACGCAGAAAGCTCGGACTTCGTGGGAGACACGTTCTTATCCATCACTCGGAGTCTTCCTTCCTTGGAAGTCCTAGAGATCCTGTCGAAATTTCGATTGGATGGCGCGATACTTGAAGAAATCGCTCTTTGCTGTCCCCGGTTGACTTTTCTCTAGTTTCCGTTAGCCCGCGTCGACATATCTTTGACGACGCTATGTGGTACATCTCCTCTATCGCTCCTGTGGGGTCTTCAACTGTATGCTATTTGGTTCGAGCGTCCGAAACATCTGTTGCAAACTGAGGTGCTCGAAAGACTTGCAGTGGAATGGCGCAGGGTGTTCCCAAACTTGCCAGTGATACCATGTGACGGAGACGTATACTGGAGCAAGGATGATGCAGACAGAGACGAAGAGATGAGTGACGAAGACACGGTCTATCAAAAACCCGCATCTGACTTTGATGATTACGGCTCGAGCTGATTTATATTACGAGTGAAGCTGTGGAAGACCCTTGATTATGCAAGAGACACATTTTTACTGGACAAAATGAAAAATGTGTGGAAGAGGAAATTCGAAGTGGAAATGATCGGCTGGCCAGTCGTGCCGTTCACAGTCTTTTTAGACCCAAACTTGCATTCCACGACGTCTCGCGAGTACGAGGGTTAGCAGCCATGGTCAATGCAAACGTACACATCTGGTGACGAGTCCTTGATATTTACCAGTCGACTTCTTAGCTGGATTCTGGCATTATTAAGATTGCAGCTCGGAAGAGAACGTGTGGATGATACGTGTGCTCGCGGTTCCCGGTTAGGTGAAAGACGGTTTGCGTAATCAGCTAGCTGCCGGTAACTAGAGCTGATTTAAAAAGATAGTTAAAGTACAATGTATGTATTAATATGATATTATCTTACATATCAATAAGAATCTAATGTCCTCTTAGGGCTTCACCTTACTCATCTCTAACCCTTTCCCTTATTATTTTCGCTAGTTACGTTATAGCCTATATATAGTATATTTTTTTATAAGTTTCCTATTCTTTAATTAAGTAGTTTAAGTTTATAGTATCTACTTTACTAATAAGGGAAGGCTCCTAAACTACCTAATAATATTTTTTCCTATCTATTATCTCTTCCCCTATTACCTCCTCTATAGGCTAGTTTATTATTAAAGTATAAGTAATTATATAATTTAAATTATTATTTCTTATAATATTACTATTAAAATTTATTAAGTTAGTAAGATATAATATATATACTTAAATTTAAATATATAGTACTTATTAAGGAACTTTAATAATTTTTATAATTAGCTCTAATTATACTTTATTAATATTATTTTATTAATTAACTTTTTTAGTATTTTAGTATTAAAGTATTAAATAGCCTCTTATAAGAGTATAGTAAAAGTAGAGTTTATTAATAGTCTAGGGTAGCTATTTAGCGGCGTAGTATGTAGCCCCTTTGCAAGATTGGAATGAAACGGCCGCTCTACTATTAGTACACTGGCCACCAAAGTGCGTTCGTCAACTTCCATACACGACTGACTGGCCGACAGGTGCTGCTTTCGCCACATCCTGTTCTGTAAGGACTAGGCAACAGCGCTGTTGGTGTTTTGTGCCGTCCGATCTATTATGTAGCAGCTATCATACGCTTGCAGTCTAGGTACAACTAAATTCTCATTGTACTCCTCAACGTCTTACACCCGCGATGATATCTATTCACCGTCGCTTCAAGTCACTGGCCAGTGTCGCCTTTACCTTGATCATCATTTTCCTTCTTTGGCATCGAATGGCTTTTACGATGAAGCCTGTCGGCGCCAGCGCCTCGAGGAAGTCTGTCAGCCCCAACGCGTACGTCTTCTACGCCACCCAAGATGTTTACGCATGCTCTGTTCTTGTTAACATACACCGACTACGTCAAATGTATCATACAAAGCATCGAATTCTCGTTTTTATATCTAGTAGTGTTTTAAATGAGTACCTCACTTGATTCACAGACCTAGACGTAAAAGTAATTCTAGAGACACTACCACCTCTTTCTACTAGAAGCTCCCCTTACTATAAAGATTACTTATTAAAATTAGTGTTATTTAAAGTATATAAACTTAATAAGAAGATTTAGTAGTACCTTATACTAGACTCTAATTAACTTATTATATAGAATATTAATATAATATTTTATAGTACTTTAGCTAATATAATAATAGCTCCTATATATTAGATAAGTAATAATATATTAAGTAATACTTATATACTTATTAAACTAAGCCCGAAACTATAGAAATAAGTGTAGATAAGTATCTCCTCTATACTACCTAACTAATACGATATAGACATTATAAACGACATATTTCGTGATAACGTGCTAAGGCTTCTAGGAAGCTACATCGCTATAAATAGTCACTAGGAAGACTGAAATGTTCCTACGTGGTTTGATATAGGAGAGACGGTTACTTTTCTAGACGGTTAGTTATCACGCCCTACATCCGATGATGAGCTTGAGGATTTGTATAAGAAGGCTTATATTGTTCACTTTTTCGCGATTAGAAAACCATAGATGCGAACAACGGAAGAAGCTAGAAGATCGCGGCCTAGAGCCCATCCTATCTTATTTAAACAGTGGGCAGAATGGCGCCAAAATGCATCTCAGCTATGTAACCCTGATGTGGTTGAAGTTGTATGATATCAGGACGGAATCACAACCTTCCTCTTACATCTACACTGGTACCCACCTTTGTAGACAAACTTTTCGGCCACGCAGACGTACGACCAGTAGAAAATAGCACCGAGCGGACCGTCAGCGCTCTCGCGCAGCCGCAGGCCATGGCGATTGTCCAATCGTCCAAGCCCGCGACCGGCGTGAGGGGCCGCCGACAGTTCCCGGAAGGCTTCCATCATGATGCTCAGACAGAGCGCATAAGAGGCGCCGCTCCAGTTACAACTCGCCCCTTTTTGCCCAGCAGCAGTCCAGTGCGACGCCCGACAAGCGCCGCCAGAACTGGCCGCCAACGCCGACACCTCGGAAAAGACACCAACCCCAACGCCAATTACTACGGGATTCTCGCCGATGAAGTAGCCGACGAAGATGAAATTGTCGACACGCTCGATGTCTTAGACCTAGAATCCGAAACACGCAAAATCATTGCCAAAGAGAAGGAACGCATGACAACCCGGGCCGATGTGCTGCGCACCTTTGCGGAATCCATCGCCGCCTGCGCAAGAAAATTCGACCATGGGTACGCCCATGCCGTCGCTAACGACTTCACCAGGTCCCTACTACACCACTGGAACCAGTTCCTTCACTCCGGAGACACGGCAGGGTACAGCAAGGACCCCCCACTGATGAATTTACCAGTCAGACAAAATCAAACTGCGGCCAGGCCGCCAACTGACAACCAGCTACCCCGCCCAAAAATAGTGAGTTTCGCAGACGTCGCTACAGCAGCAGCACGTCAAACCCCGGGCGATGTGCGCATCGCTCCAGCCCGCAGACAGCCCATTGCCGCCAGTAACTACACAGACCGCCGAATTTTGCTTCGCCTCAAAGCGGGTTCCAGCTTCTTCGAAAAGGAGCCCTTTCAAATCCGAACCGCCATCTATGAGAAGCTTACGCTCGGTGCCAATGACGTCCAGAAAATCACCAAGACAAATACAGGTTGGGCGGTCGCAGTGCGCAATGAAGAGATCCAGAAGAAATTATTGGAGTCACAAGAGCAATGGGGACCAAATGTGGACCTTACCATAGCAGAGAAGCAGGTGACATGGTTCACATACCTGATCAAAGATTTTCCAAGTGAATTACGCTCATATGATGAGACCATCCTTGACTTCAACGCAATCATCAGCGAAGAAATCGTAGCCCAGACAGGCCAGACTCCTGTGCGGTGGCGCCGCTCAGTCAAGCCTAGCAGTGACCCCACGAAGACAACTCTGATTATATCGTTCGAAAAGCCCGTACGGGGCACCTTTAGACTCCTCGGTCTAGGAGCGTATTCGTTCCTCATGACAAAGCCCGAACGACTCGTGCAATGCCAGAACTGCTGGCAATTCCACCCACCTGTGCGGTGTACGGCGACGAAAACATGCCGTACCTGCGGTGTTCGTCACACCGAGCACGACACGGAAAGTTGCCAAACAACACCAAGATGTGCCAACTGCGATGGCCCCCACCACGCAGACTCCAGGCTGTGCTACGCACGGCCTAAGAAAGTTGGGGACACTTACCACAAACTCTCAAAGTCGCAGAGAACCCACGCTAGGAAACTCGGAGCAGATGACTACAGACGACAGAACATTGAAATGATGGCGGAGTCACTAGACAACCCGCAGGCGCCCAATGGGGCCACGACAAACATCACCACGAACGAATTCGACACAGAGATGGCGGACACGACCGAGGGGAACGTCACCACGACACCACAGGAGGACTGCCTCCCCGGCCTGGGGGAAGACGAAGACATGGGAGACATAGAACAAGAACAGTTACAGAACAATGAAGAGGTTCTGGAAGAAGATGCCGAACCAGGAAGGGCTGACGAGGTACCGGATAGCCAAGAACAGCTAGAAGGAGGAGGAAACGAAGTCGAAAACACGGCTGAATATGAAGCAACCGAGGAGGGACGAGAGGACGAGAGCGACAACAGCGACAACAGCGAGGATGAGAACGACGAGGACAATAGCGGTGACGACGACGAGGCCGCTCTTATACTACAGAACCGCCAACAAGAGCATCCGACTGCCACCCGGAGAAGCATCTTGCGCACCACACTCATACATAGAATGGAAGTCCCAGAGACAGAAGTGCCCAGGGTACAGCTTTCCTCAAGGCCCACGTACTTGAAGAAGAAGTACATCAACGCAGATCTGGCTCGGCAAATTATCCCTTCCGAGGCCACAAACCCTTCTAGTGATGCTCCGGCAGAACAAGAGATCATCGTTCGAACATTACCCCGGCACTCTCCCCCGAGCAGCCCGCCGCGGGAAGCCCGACGACGAGATCAATCGCCGCCGAAAAGACGAATGAGAACCCGATCTACAGATGAGTAGCAAAAGACGACACAGTCCTCAACTAGTGACAATCAAAATCTTCCAGGCAAACGTGGACAAGGGAAAAGAAGCACATAGCGCCGCCCTTCAGCTCGCATTTCTAGAGGGCTACAACGTAGTAATCCTACAAGAACTAAACACGTCCTACAATAAGAAGAAAGAGCTCTACCGTACTTAGTATTACCTAGGCTTTCTTTGCTTTAGCCTAGTAGACTTTTAGCATAATAACGAGACACGCCCGCGCGTGATGACATACGTCAAGATAGATCGCAAGATCCAAGCTAAATAGATCACCCTAGCAAAATATCGAGACCTTCTATAGGTTAGAGTAAACGGGATCACTATCCTCAATCTCTACAATAGACTAGAAGTAGATAGCACACTATAAGTCCTCGAAGAATAGACTCCACTAGAGAACTATATCGTCGCTAGCGATATAAACGCCTTCTACACTTCCTAGTAGGCAGATAGACTAGCCTCGCAAGATAGAAACTACATTCATATATAGACAGAAAGACACGACCTCGATCTACTAAACGAGCCTAACGAGGCTATAACCATAGCTAAGCGCAGAGCAAGAAGTAGTACAATCGACCTAGTCTTTTTAAATATACTAGAAGCGTCTGCCACGGTGGAAGTCTACCTCACAATAGGATCCCTTTACTATACTATTAGTATTAAGATCCTAAATAGGGAACTAGCCTAGACTACAATAGGAAAGGTTAGAGTAAGGACGCTAGATAAGATTAAGGCTTTTAGAGACTATATAGGTAGGGCAGTGAAGTCACTACCTACCGACATAGACTTAGAAGCTTAGGTCGAGGACATAGCTAGACGGCTCTAAGATATCCTCTAGAACTCTACTAGCACGTGCGGTAGGGTAAGTCGCGGTCGCCGCGTAAGAAGCTCTCCATAGTGGAATCAGGAGTGTAAAGACGTACATAACGACCTTTATATTACATAACGAATTTATAAGAACTAAAGAGGAGAGGAAGTGCAACGGTCTAGGGTTAGGTTCTACCACGTCCTAAGACGTATAAGGCAGAAATTCTAGCGTAACACTATTAATGAAGTTACTACGGCGGAAGGCGTATATAAACTCACCAGGTAGATAAAACCGAGATAACGTCTTTAACCCCCGCCGATCTAGGTGGGCGATAGGACCTACTCTACTAACGTAGAGAAGGCCATAGCGCTACGGAAAGAGAAGCTAGAACGTCGCGACGCATTAGACGACATCGCCGATAGATGGCAACCACCAGTTAATCCTACTAAGGAGATCCTATTCGTAAGAACCATCTCGACTAAGGAGGTCGAAAAGGCTGTCCTACATACTAGAAATATAACGCCTAGCTTAGATGGAATCACAACTAAGATGCTATAAGTAGCCTAGCCACATATTACCCTACTAGTTACGACACTATACAACGCCTGCCTACAGCTCGGTCATCATCCTAGTGTCTTTAAGACTATAGAAGTTATTATAATCCCGAAGCTTAACAAGCGGGACCTTAGTAAGGTATCCATATGGCAACTAATATCACTCTTGTCCTACCTTAGTAAAGGCTCAGAACGGGTGATTGTAAGAAGAATAGCATACGCCGCCATCAAATATAGCATCCTTTATCCGAACTAGGCTAGAGCGCTGCCGAAGCGCTCCGCTATAGATATCGTAGCTTCCCTCATCTATGACATCGAAAAAGCACTCGCGGCTGGCAAGGTAGCAACACTAGTCATAGAAGATGTTATAGGCGCTTTCAATGCAATCCTCCGTAATCATATGATCCTTTGCCTTCGACAACAAGGTTGGCTAGACTTCTTGATCCGATGGATAGCCAGTTTCCTACTTGATAGATTAGCTAGCGTACGATTCCAAGACGCGACCACACTAAGCGCGCGACTACGATGCGGCCTGCCTTAGGGCTCCCCCATCTCCCCGATACTCTATATCCTGATCATAGCGGCAATCTATTTCCTCTCGGGCGTAGCCCAGAGATACGGTTACGTGGACGACATAGCGATGCTCTTTATTAGAGACTCGCTAGAGGACACGACGAGGCAAGCAAACGAGGCCATCGCAGCCATGGAATCCTAGGGAAGAGGCGAAGCAATCCACTTTGACCTAGAAAAGATAGAAGTCATGCATTTTTCTAGACGCAAGGTAGATTACGACCAATCTCCCATCATTCACTATGGCGACAAAGAGATACGGGTAGCGCCATCTATGCGGTAGCTTGGCATCTAGTTAGACAAGAAACTCACCTTTAACTACCATATTAATAAGTGGACGTAGAAGACTCGTAGGGTAATCAACTACCTCTAAGGCATGAATAATACCATACGAGGTATAGTAGTAACGGCAGCCCGCCGAGTAGCATGGGCCGTAGCCATACCAACCCTACTCTATGGGCTCGATGCCTGGTTACCTAGGTTAGATCTTAGCAACTCGCGCCTTAGAAGAAACTATATCTTGAAGACGAACCTCGGCAAGATATAACACGTACTTAATCTCGTATATAAGATAATCCTACCTATATAGAAGACAACACTATTAGAATTTCTATAGAAAGAAGCGGGTATCCTACCTACTAGCGTCCTACTTTAACATATCTAGGAACGCATAGTAGTTCACTACGCTACTCTAGATAAGGTACACCTAATTAGCAAGTGGCTACGGCAGTCGTAGAGAGAAATTGAGCTAAATGAGAAACTACTTATCGCAGAACGAATGGCGTTGTAGCACTCGAGGCTCCTACGGACCTCGTACCGTACTACTAAGATCGAGCGACCTAGACTCATCCTACAGAGGTTCTCTAACAACATATAAGTAGAAGGACCTAGTAAGAGGCTTACTAAAGAGAAGGCTATACTAGATTTCGAGTAGTGGCTTGCTAGTCGACCCGCGGGCTATGTAGTCTTTAGCGACGGCTCTAAAACAGACTTAGATACGGCGGGATACGGCTTCGCCGTTTTCCACTATAAATAACTTCTAAATTGGGGTTCCGGACAGCTAGGACGACGAGAAGTATTTAACACCAAGATTCACGGCGCTTTTATAGGATTAAAAGCAGCCATATAACAGAACAGCCGCCTCGAGCCGATTATAGTCTATATAGACAACACGTCCGTAATTAACTGCATTAGAGCGACGGCGGTAGACTCTTCGTAGGTATACTTCTAAGAATTTTAGAAAATTAGTAACAGGCACCTATATCTAATCTTAGTCAAATGGTCGCCTAGCTACACTAGTATTTTCGGCAATAAGTTAGCCGACTAACTTATAAAGTATAGCGCTACGCTCCCTATAGACGAACACTTGCCATCTATCTCGTATAGGAAAAGATAGATAAAGAAGTAGATAGTAGTTAATTACTAAGCCTAGTAGGCATTAGTTAAGAGAACGGAGTACCTAAGGCTTAGACTTAGTGCCGAGCTAAAGAAACTCCTAGAACTTAGCCTTCCCCGCCGCCTACTCGGCTATCTTCTAACTACGTGATTACAACACGGCGACTTTATAGAATACCACAAGAGATTCTACCTAGGATAAGTGACGCTAGAGTGCCCTTATAGGCGCTAGAAGTCACCTACCTATCTTTTCTACTATAGGAAAATCCCTAGCTATCTCTAGGTTCGGCTAGCACCCGACCTAGATACGGCTATAGGGAAATTCCTAGGTAGATCCTATAAGGTATACATATATATTACTAACTTCTACTATTTAAAGATTAATAAGCGTATATAGCGCTACGTAGGTTATATAAGCCTAGCGCGCTCTATATAGTATCTAGCCTAAGTAGTTTACACTACTTATTAAAATACTATTTATTTCCTTTATTTTTAGTGATATATACTACTAATAGTAGGGCTCCTACTAGTCCCCATATAAAGACTAGGAGATAAAAGTTGTTAGCGTAGCGCGCCCGCGGTGGCACCTGCGAGCGCATAACGCCAGCATCATCGTAATCCCGCTAGCGGGTATTAATTTAGATAGATATATGCCATTAGGCGCGAAACTACTATAGTTGGAGGACGATGGCAGGAAGAGTATTCTAGGGGCAACTAGTGAGAACATGGGCGCGGCACGCGTTCTGTTGGGGGCCCACTTAGCGGGTACAACTGTACATTAATCCGTAGAAGGCTCGATAGCACGTCCAAAAGCCTACACTAGGGCGCCGACGGACGTAATAGTCAAATCAAATCAAATCAAATCAGGACGGAATCAGTTTGGAATTTGATATACATTGCTCCAAGACCAAGCAAATAATAAATCCAGGCCTGCAGTAGTTAATTGATACCATAACTCAGAGGCTAGTGCTGACTGTGGCTAATCATGAACAATGCCTCCTTCCACTTCTCCGATCAAATTGAAAGATTGTGCAACGAGGCTGGTGTGCGGCGATTCACGACAGCTCCGTACACGCCCATACAGAATTCTATAGATGAGACTTTTGGGGTTTTAAAGACAATTAGTAGGCCGAAACATAAAGAACAGGTTAGCCTGCGGAAGCGGGATTTTTTATTGACTACGCAAAGGCATGCACTGCGGCATTTAAGGATCGAGGCGATATTGCAGGAGGGCATTCCACTGTCCATGTAGAGATAAACCCATCACTGAGAGCAAATGCTGTTTAACCATTCCTCGATGCGACTAACTAATTCATTGTACATGCCGCCAGCCGCGACTCTTTGTGCCGAAACGAAAACCATTTAACACTCAATTATTCCATTATTCCGCCAACTTAAATGCTCCCGCGCTGACATCTACGTACAAAACGTCCCCTATAATGGTTAATATGGACCGGTTTCCTAAGGCAGCGTCTAACTTACCGAGGGATATCGGACCGGCTAACAACGCGGAAGAACTTTCACCACTAGTATAGCATACCACAAAAAAGTAAAATATCTTTATTAGATTCCTACCTAGATAGGGTATAATCCTAATATCTAGGTAGGTAAATAAATAATTTCTACTATTTTTTAATTAACTTAGTTAATATAAAAGAGCTTTATTAAAGTACTAATTATAATAAAACCTTAAAAATACTTATTTAGTTTTATAAATAATTATTTAAGTTATTTATAACTTTCTTTTTAATATAAAAGTAAGAAAAGGTTAAAGTATTAAACTTATTAAAAGAGTATAAATTAAAAATATTACTAACTTTACTTACTAATAGCCTAGGGCTAGGTATTAAGTTAGATAGTAAAGTAGAGTTTAATTTTAATATTAGGCTAGATACTAAGGTAGAGGTTAAGGTAGGTACTAAAGTAGAACTTGAAGTTATATTAGGTATTAAGCTAGATATTAGATTAGAGTTAGAAGTAAAGGTAGAAGTTAATATTAAGGTAGAGGTTGCTGTAGATGGAGAACTTATGATTGAGCTGGTCGATAGTTTACTTACTGTAGAACTCTGTGCTGAGCTCGGTTCCGATTTTACGCTTTGGTCAGATCCCGAAGTCGATGTTGTAGTTGGCGTTGTGCTGGACGTCAAACTTAGTAGAGAGCTTGCCGCGGACATTCTAGTTGTTGTTGGCATGGCGTTAGAGGAAGTGACAGCAGTCGAATCGGCCCCAGCATCGTTCGATCTGACATATCTCGGGACCTTCAGAAACATTGTAGTGGTAGCAGCTTCAGTAGACGTCGCCGACCATAAGATAGAAGCAGCTACGGCGGCAGTAGGCAGTGTGGCCGTGTATGGCACGGTATAAGTAGATTCCGGAAAGATCTCGCTAATATCAGCCACCTAAGTATTCCACGACGTGTTAAATAATTATTTCACGTCATCTCTATACACGACTTTAATGTCCAACACCTTTTAACTTTCTAGCGGCTACTAACGTCTAACTGTTGTGGGCTAGGCTACTGTTGTTAGGGAAGCCAGTATAGGAGCGGCAAGGCCGAAGACCGTGTAGAAATTAGTAGCTCGTATACTTAACGTTATAAATACAAATATATCAGTGGAACATTAGGGACTGGTTAGGTTTTATATGAATATATATACGAAAATGCTGTTGCGGGATCTCCTACTGAACAAACTTCAGACGATTCTGGCTGTTCGGCCATCACTTTTCATCTTGAATCGAGACAGGATCTAGATTTTGCTCTTCTCCCACGGCTCCTTTGGCACTCTTCTTACCCGCCGTTTGTTGCGCCTATTCTTGGTGTGGTCTTCCTCTTCATGGCACCGTAGCATTTGCTCGCGTGGTTCCCAAGAGCCATTGATGGCGCATGCTCTTTTTCATATAGGGCGTACTGGGGATACGGGCCTGGTTCCAATGTTCTACGCGCTGTAACTCCAGGCGTCTCCGGCGCTGTAGCCACCAACCACAGCCACTGCAGGTGGGGGAAGACGACCGCTATTTTTGGCTGCCGCCCACTAAATGTGCTCTGTAAGTATGCCCCGCGACACCACCTTCCTACTAAAACTCACTAAATTCACCGACGACACCCATTTCGGTTTTTACGGTACCCTGCGAAAACCATTATGGGCGACGTCACTGGTGCTTTTAGTGAGTTTTAGTTACCTGGAGGGGTAAATCTGAACCGCCATTTACAGCTCTCTAGGCAGCAAGCCAAAATTACAACCCACTGAAATTATTTTGCTAGGCGCCCGCGACACCCATAACGTTAGTTAACAGTGTACCGGTAATAGCACTGGCTGCATAGTCACCCGGCGTAGGCAACTGATTGCAATATATTGGTATTATATTATCCTGAGCGCAACCAGCGCCCGGCGCAGCTCTATCTAAAAACTTTGGCTCAGCGCTAAAAAGCCGAAATTGGGGGTAAAAAATGGGCTACTGCGAGGGCTTAGCGGGCTACTGCGAGGGCTTAGCAGACTATTGCGATGGCGGCGCACTGGCAGGCCGGCTTTTTAGCGCTAAGCCAACAATTTTATACTGTGTGGCGCCGGGCGCTGGTTATGCTCATGACAATAATAGCACCTAAAATGACCGTTTCTTTACTGTAGATCAACCCATAGCAACGACATATCAGGGGGAAGAACTGCATATTGAAAAAGCTCCTGATGATTTCTGCTGCCAATCCTTGGCCGCAAGCCCAGTCCGTCCAAGCCCGATATCCCAGTCGATGCAAGCCGAGGGAGCCATTTTGACAGCACATGTCTACCAAATCTTACGCTGGAATGACACGCTGCTGTGGTCATGCTATCATGGCGAGACCCTTTCAGAGCAGCCGTTCACCGCCGCCATACTAACCGATTTCAATGATATCATGTCGCCCCGCTAGATCTAGGATGAGTATAATTGAACAAGCGAGAAGCTACTTATGCTTGCCAGGAAAGCGCAGGAGAATGGCAGCAAACAGGCGCCCCGTAGCACAAGCCGGGCCAAGCTTCATCTGCATCAGGAGTCAGCATTCTCAGTTACGGCCACATTTCATCATTTTGCATCCCGGGGTGTTACATATAATATTGGTAAAATTTCTAGAGACTGCAGAAAAAATAGAGTTATTAGTGACCTATCCCGCTGTGCCCGAGAACGCAGCTCTGCGTACCGAAATCTACAGATGATTTTGCACGATCGTGTACAAGGGTTCCTCTTCAGACCTGCCTTTTATGCTGTGATCTTGAGTTTTTGACTTAGCCGTGTGACTGGGTCAACCGCTCCTACGTCTTCATAAAATGGCCGCTTTACCGAATTTAG
>LUFD01005255.1:737-16785 GCA_003025255.1 Cordyceps pruinosa
CGGCTATAGCTAAAGTTATTCTTAATACTTAGTTTAGGTGGTCCACTTTGTGGTTATTAGCTATCGCACTCTCTAGGTGTTTTTCTCCTAATCACATTAAGTTAACTATAATATAATTTACTACTATCTTAACTATAAATATATAGCTACTAGACTTATAATCTACTAGTACCTAGACTTCTAATATCTAGTCGCTTCTTACGTTATCTGTTAGTACTTATATCGCTACTATAAGATGTTCGTCTTTCTAACCTATAGTTATATAAGCTATCGTCGCCTCTACGACTGTCGTTGCTACTACATCTGATACCACGATGCTCGTTGTGTGTAGTATCGTTTTAGTGACCGATGCTAGTAGCTAAAAGAGCTCTATATATCGTAAGGGGCATAACTTCGACGTCATTATATGACCTATTATATAACATATGCTACATTTTAGTAGTACCTTTAGACGTATTACTACCTTAATTATCTTAAACGCGCTAGGCTCTCGCCTTATACTAGTTACTAGCTACTTATATCTCTAGTTAAGTAGGCTCGGGGCTTTTCTAGGCTCTAATATTAGATATAGTCTTAATATATCTCGATTTAAGTACTAATAGGGATAGAAATGCTTAAGTAACAACGCTCTACCTTCTTCTTTGAGCTTCTTTAAAGTATAGACATATAGTAGCCTAAAGGAGGATGTAAAGGTTATAGTGTAGGGGCTTTTAAGTGGCTTAGAAAGCAGTTGTCGTTGTTCCTGCACTTTACGTAGGGCTCTATGAGAGACCTAGCCCCGCACCGCCTTAAACACCACGCTAGAGACGTCTAGGGGCATTAATACCTACTAAGAAGCACGTACATACTTTAACTCCTTTAGCTGGTTAGTAAGTACAGGTCTTATAGCTTACTAAATATCGAATAAATTAAGGGTAGATATCTTAATATGTGCTTTTAGTAATAAGTAAATCCCCTTTATTGCAATTTGCATATAGGCATGTAGAAGGGAATGCTAAAGAGATACTATAGAATCTTTATAGAAGAGAAGTATTCTAAAAGAGAAGGAAAGAGTTAATTATCTTACTTAATTCCTTTCCTTTTAGAAGGGAAAGTTAACTAGCTATATACCTAATTCTATACTATAAGTAATTTTTAGCTAACTTATTTTTAGTAGTCCTTTCTACTATGAGATACCTGTAATGTAGTTCTAATAGGAGTTGTCTTAGGTGTTGTAGCTATACTATTAGTTATAATAGTAGTGTATTTTAGGCCTTACTAAAGCTTAAATCTTCTATTAGCTTTAGCTGTAATAATAGCGTATTTTAGGCTTTGCTAAAGCTTAGATCTTCTATTAGCTTTGGGGCACTTGCTTGTGACCTATATTGGCTGCTAGGTGCTCTGTTTTTAACACCCTTAGCTCTAGAAGATA
The DNA here is from genome assembly GCA_003025255.1 of Cordyceps pruinosa. NCBI lineage: Eukaryota > Fungi > Ascomycota > Sordariomycetes > Hypocreales > Cordycipitaceae > Cordyceps > Cordyceps pruinosa. Next base: position 2,149 of record LUFD01005255.1, read on the forward strand.
GATTAGTCCCTCTATCTTTAACTAAACTACGAGCTACCTACCTAGAGGTAGCTATATTACTAAAGTGCAAGTACCTATTAACCTATACTTAGATAATTTTCTCTTTAAACAGGTTAAGCTAGATTATCTTAATATAGCTAACTATATCTATAAATTTCTTAGTATATTTCTACTTAAAATTAGCTAGGCACTCTTAAAATTTCATCTAAGTTAAAGAGGCTATAATTATATACTAGGCCTTATAGAACTTATCCTATCTCCTTTCTCCTTAGCTACCTTTAGCTAGAAAGGTAGGCTAGTAATATTATAATACCGCTTTGTTTATATGCTAAGTGTAAAGGAGACCTCTAGATGAAGGAAACTAGGTTATAGCCGCATTCATCGCGGCTAAACACTAGTCTATTAAGACAATAGAGGGAAGGTCACGCCGATAGAGCGACCGAAGATGTTGCAAAGCCTATAAGTAGTCCTCTTCGGTCTTACTAGAGAGGAACACCAAGGCAATATAAAAGGAGCACTTACAAGCATTAATGCCAACCATATTAAGAAGTAGCATGCTATATTTATTTATCTTATAGGTATAGTTAAGGAGTAAAATATCGGGATTATATTAGAGAAATGTAATTAAGTCTAGATAGGTAAAGAATATTACTATAAGCTAATTATTAGAATCTAGCTAAACCTTATAGTAAAAGCCCTCCTTATACAATTAGTCGACTAGTACTTGTATGCTACTTTGGCCCTCCCGTAGGTCTCTCCTCGCTACCCTAATTCGATTATAGATATCTTTCTAAGTTATAAGTGTCGTAGAATTGTTATAAAGGTACGTCCTAATTTTATAAGGAGCAGCCCTAGTAGCTACAAGACTAGAAATGACCCTAGAATCACCCCTAGTAAGGTAGCGATGTGCTAGGTATGTAGATAGGTCTTCACTTAGTAGGTAATTGTAGAGAGAGAAATCTAGTCTAGGTTAATAACTAAGAACCTATACTACTCTATCTAAAGACTATTTAGTAAGTATAGAAAACTTATATCCTATTCCTCGGCTATAGGTACGCCGTTTTCACTATATAGCGGCATTTAGCTATTACCTATTATAATTATAAGTAAACACAACTTTAACCTAGCTATTAGGTGTCTTCGTCGACTTTCCTATAGTAAATACATAGCCTCTAGGTTTTACCTATAAATTAATGGCGCTAAGGAGTTCGCGTGAATTATATACACCCTCTAGGGGGAGCACATCATCTAGGAATACTGTTTGGGACATGGCGAAAGTACGAAGTGGTTCATAGTTGTGCGACAGCGTGTTGAAAGGGGGCGCGGGAAAATTAGTCAGCAGGGCGCGGCATTCTAAATCCGCGCCCGGGCGCGAATGTAGGGGTCGCCGCTCCCCCCAAAACGATAACGTAACCTACCCCCTAGCTGGACAGAGGAAAAAGCTTCCCCACCGACGCGACTCAGACCCGCAACTATGAAAAGGTATGAGCGACGATGGCGACAGACAGCCAATCGGTCCCCTATGAAGAGCGGGTCCGTCTTGCTGTTGAAGCTTGCAAGCAAGACTCAGTTGGCGTCCGTAAAGCTGCAGCGGCGTACGACGTGTCTCGTTCAACAGTGTCTAGTCGCCTCCGCGGTGTTCCACCCCGCCGCGATGCGCAACTAAACAATCGGAGCTTAATAGCAACGGAAGAAGCTACTCTTGTACAATGGATCTTGTCGATGGACGAGCGGGGGATGCCGCCGACCATGGCATACACTCGTCGCATGGCCAACCTACTGCTTGCTACACGAGACGAAAGTCCTGTCGGCGAGAACTGGGTACGCAAATTTGTAAAACGCCACAACGAAATCAAGGCTAAATATTCACGCCGTTACGATTACCAACGTGCCAAATGCGAAGACCCGCAGCTGTTGGCAGCATGGTACGATCGGGTTCAGATGATCAAACAAAAGTGGGGGGTTCTTGATGAGGATATCTACAACTTCGAAATATCCGAAGTGGATTTATGGCGACGGGCCTTTTCCCCTTCAATCCAAGTCAGGTATTAACCAAATTACAAGTTCAGGTTAGCAAACGCAATAATAGCAACGGCTGGCAAGGCGATGAGCACACACCTAGTCCACAGAAAGGCCAGTCCGTTTGCAAGACCCCGTACAACATCAATCAGCTTGCTACTCATACCGACGCTCTCCTCCAGCGTCGGCCGCAAATTCAGGATTCGCCAGTTTCACAAGCAATCAACCAACTGATCAAAGGGTGTCAGATGGCTATGCACAGCGCCGTCATACTCACAGACGAAAACTGTCAATTGCGGTCAGAAAATCAGCGGCAAAAACGGAAAAAGGAAGTTTCGCAAGAATATATAGGCGATGAAGGGACTCTTTCAGTAGCTAAGGGTATAGCTAGGGTCAAGCGGCGGCGACAAGAGGAAGATAAGCTAGCTAGGCGACGCAAGGAAGTCGCGGAGGAGCGGGCTCAACGACGACGGGAAAGGAAGAGCGGCGGCTTGCGAAACTTTAGGAAGAAGAAGAGCGAGCGGAGAAACGCCGACAAGAGAACGAGGAATGGTTAAGGGCACGGCGAGAAAGAGAAGAAGAGCACGCAAGGCGAGAGACTAAGAGAGAAGCAGATCAAGCTAGGTACTAGCGAGAGTAGGAGCTCTATGCTCCGTAAAAGCGTGCACCGGCGAGGTATAGTAAGTGTAGATCATTTAAGCATACTACCCGTACGTGTAGTGCATAGCTATAATATATATTGGACATATTTCAGCATATCATTTAACACTATTGTCATTTTTGTGGCAATGTCAAGTCGCGTCGGTGGGGAAGCTTTTTTCTCTGTCCAGCTAGGGGGTATGGACAGCTAGGGGGTAGGTTACGTTAACTATCCTTCGCGACGCGCCGCTACCCCGCCATCCGTCATCCTCTCCCCTCTCCCAACCTCTCCTCCTCGAGCCAGACACACCCCTCTTCCCCCCCCGCGCCTGGTTCCTCCTCCCCGTACTCCGCCGACTACGAACTCGATGACGACGCCTTCGCCGACCTGCGCACCGTTTCTGAAACCCTCACCAACCAACTCGCCTACATGACCGATCGCTATGCTCTCTTTTGTCTCCGCCAAGACGACCGCGACTCCGAGTTCCGCGCACGACTCGACTCCGACCGCTATACCGCACAGTTGGGCCTCCCCACCGTCACCAGCTGCGACGACGGCGGCCTCGCTAAATTCGACCGACAGCCCACCGCCTGGGTAATCGTCGACTCCTCCGTCACTATACGTGAATCCAAAATAGCCTCCGAAAAGTTTGCCTACGACGACCCAGACACCCACGACATCACCCCGGTCATCTCAAACGAAATTCTAGCCCAATATCTACTCGAAGCTATCACCGCCTTGCGCGCCAACCACCGCCCTCGACGAAACCGGTACTGTCCCCCCTCTGCTCCCATCATTCCCCCACACGCACACACCCTAACTGGGTCTTCAGCATCGTTCTAGTCGCCCAGTGCAGTGTCTTCTCCAGCTTTCTCTCTTTTCAAGCCGGCCCCCAATACCATGCTTTGCAGGACACCCAGTCTCCTGCCGACCGCCAACGCTTGGCTGCAGCCCATCCTAAAGATGCTTGCATTGAAATGACTTCGACTCGCTGGTTTTGTTTGCTGAAACCCCACGACAGAGGCTTTCGTTTCTGCAACACGTACTGTTCTATGCGCATGTACAAACACGATAATCTACAAAGCGATGGCAACGACGACGACGACAACCATTCCACCACGTCTCAAGCCCTTCCTACCCTCCCCACTACCACCGCCACAGCCGAAACCAACCGCAAGCGCAAAGCGCCTCGAAGCTCCGACTCGTATGCGCCTTCGCTGCCATAGTTATCCACCATACCGGCAGCTCGTTTCTTACACGGCTCTATGCAGCTCTATGCAGCTCTACATAGCTCTACATAGCTTAGTCCACCCAGCCCCCATACCCGCCTGTATCCTCGTCCTCCTGCGACTTGTACTCCGCCGCCCCATCGCTGCCGCCATCTCTCGCAGCGCAACCCGATATATTGCCTCCTTAAAGACGTCATAGATGAGCTTTCGCTACCTGACAGCTGATTGCACCCTCGGACGCGTGTACGAGCATAATAACGCGTCGACCTGACGCGTTGTTTGCGCATTTTCGATGGGTACTCTACGTAAGTTGATGGGTGGGTCTAGATCGATATCAGCCCACGCGCCCCATCTAAACACTCACCCTCCTGGTCTAACCTAAAGTTTACATGGTTTCGGCAAGAAATCTAGTAGATATCAAGTACTTGACAGTTTGACACTCATTTAACTTGATTGATTGAACGGCGACGTCGAACTTGACTTGGAGACCTGACTTGACAAGAAGCCGAACTTGATTGAGACTTGTCACATTAACGCGTCTAAAGATAAGGTATAAAATTAGCACAGTATTCATTTAACAGTATAAGACATTCATCAAGATTCACCTCGGCTATGTCGACAACTACCCTATATTATACTTTTACTCCTAAAGGTTTTAGTTAAACTAATATATACTTCTAGAAGTTAGAACGGAGTTACTTACTATAAATTTATATTAAGCTACTAGTACTTATAAGATTATAGATAGCTATCTTTTATCTATATTATAAGGGATACCCTACCTTATGTTTTTAGACTAGAAAGATAGTAGAATAAATTATAAAAAATTTATACGAATTCCTAAACTGTACGCCTAACGGCATAGCACTTGCGCCACTAAATGTTGTAAATGCTAGCGATGCGCCGCGACGTGATGCCTCTATGAACCCTAACTCGTTAGACAGCACACAGAGAGCTATTACCTACGACAGCATCCTAGTACGTACCCGCCCCTTTACTAGGAGCAGCAGCCTAGTTTAGTAGCAGTCTATACGACTATTAGCTAAAAACTAAAAGTAATTACTTAATATAAACCCTTTTATACCGCTTATAACTAAGGACTAAGGGGCCGACGACCCTTTCGCCGACGCCGAGGTTCTAATCGTAGAAGCCTAAGACTAACTTAATATACGTGCTAGCATCCTACATACGTATTCGTAGGTAATCATAAAATGCGCTAAAAAATTCTCCTCTAGATATAGAAAGCGTTTTATATAATACCTTTAAATAACCCTCTTTTAACACTAGTCGGCTACCTCTTGTGGTAAGGTACCGCTAGCCCCTAGCTAGACCGCCACTTTTAGCGGCATAGAAAATGCCTTATATATACTACCTCCTAAGAAAGAATCGACTTTTATAGGCATTACATGCGCTACGTACGAGACATATCCTAGAAACCGCAAAATCGCGCCTAAGGTAGCCCTAAGAAAACTGTAGGTACTAAGGAACAATAAAAGGGTTCTTATCTACCTCTAAAAGGACTTAACCTTTTTTAATAAGGGTCTCTAAATTTAATTAGTAATCTATAATAGACTTTACCTTTAACTAGCTAATATCTTAAATATTAAATCTACTAATACTAGGTTTACTTTACTACTATATACTACGGAAATCTAATAGAAAATTCTACAAAACTAGTAATAATAGGGCCCACTAGTTAGGCTCGAAATCGCAGAAAAAGACACTAAATAGCACACCTATCTAATTAAGAATTTCCTAAGGACGATTACGTCGTAAGACAGTATAGAACTAGACTACAAGTCTACAGTTAAAGAAGCTATTAAGGAATAGACTAGGCTTCACCTAATCTAATGGAGAAGCACTAATACGGGTGGCCCTACAACAACAACACTAGTTATTCACTTTAATTAGCCACTAAAAAGTCACTTCCGCCTTCTCGGCCTCGGCGACCTCTCTTTCTAGCCTATAAGACCCCGGCGTCTTACTCTATACAACACGTGTTAGCTCTATTACCTACCTACACAATGTTAGAAACTAAAGGTCTGCGGTAACTACGGTAGCTGTAGCTACGACCTAGAAAACTGTAAAACCCACCTAATATGCGTAGGTTGCTCTAGCCCGCACGGTACAAGATCGTTAGAATGCTTTACCCTCCTAAAACGTATAGCACATAGTAGCTAAGCACTCTCTAAGACTAAATAGAGCTATGCCATCTAGCTAGGTAAAGCTACGTATAAGTAATAGGAGCTCTCCTAATAAGGAGTTATATCTATTAAAGCTATATAAGCCTATATAATAGTTTAGGACGTACCTAACACTAAAATAACAGGGGTGGAAAACTACACTCCTACTATAATAAAGTTATACTACTCTACTATAGAGGAGGGCAATATAGGCGATTCGGGGGAACCTGATCTTTCTAAGGGAAGTATAGATACTAATAGAGAAGCTAAGGAAGAAGACGAAGAAGACGGAGGAGAAGACGAGGAAGATAAGGAAATTAAGGAAACCATTCCACTTCCTCCACTTCCTCCTCTCACACAACTAGCAACAGAACAAAACACCACTAGCTAGCCCTAGACCGCAAGAATAACATCAATTATTATAGCTAAACAGTCTACAATTAAGGCAGCTGTCCTAAGACAGATGTAGGTAAACCCTATAGAACCTTCTAGTGACACGATAATAGTCGCATACTTACTACCATCTTTACTAGTACAATAATTACCGCTAAAGAAAATAAGGCAGACTCGTCTAAGGACTAATATCTAGAAATAAGAAACCTATATCACTCTACCTATTCTAGGCGAATATCGATAAGAGCGAACCTACATATTACGTAGCCCTTTAGCTAGTATATAAAAAAGACTATAACGTAGTATTACTTTAGGAACTACACTCCTTATATAACGAAAAAAGAGACCTTTACCGAGTTCTAGATTACCCTAGATTCCTCTACTTTTCTCCTATCTCCTACTAGAACTCCTAAGCAACACACCTATAGGTATTTATATATATCTAGAAACAGCGCAATATACAGCCTAAGTAGCTTATAGTGTTCTAAACCCGTAACCTACTATAGGTAATAGTAAATAGCGTTACTATCCTTAACGTCTATAACGACCCTTAAGTTACTAAAATAATTACGGCTATCATATAATAGAACGTCCCTACGAACACCATCTTCGCTAGAGACATAAATGCCTATTACCTCTACTAGAGAATAGATCGACTGAATACGAGATGTAGCACGTAACTCACTAAGTAGGTAGAAGAATAGAGTCTTCTCCTCCTTAACAAACTAGATATAGACATAATACGTACACGACCTTAGAGACGCCTAATAACGATAGACCTAGCGTTCTCGAACATCGACTAAGCCTCCGTAGTAGTGGAGGAGTACCTAACCACAGGCTCACTATACTACACGGTGTATATTCAAGTGCTAGTAGCGGAGATCCCCCAGCGGGTCATAAGTAGATATAAGGTCTCCTTAGGCGAAGAAATAGAAGACTTCGTTGCTCAAGTGAAGAACGCGGTTTCCTCCCTCCAGCCATCACTAGATAGCCATAAGAACATCGAGCAGACAATAGCCGCACTCTCGAACATTATTGAAACAGCTATTCGCACTTGCGGACACCGACAAAACAACCACGAGGCTAGCAAGAACCTATGGTGGAATAAAGAATGTGCTGACGCACTACTAGATTACCGAGTCCTCTGGCGCACGACAGAGAGCCTTACAGGCCAGGAAACATAGCATGCGCGTATCTACTTCAAGCGAACAGTGCGCCGGGTCTAGCGCGACTTCTGGCGCGGAGTCATAGCGGACATCACTACGCCGGACGACGTCTATAAGGTCACCCGCTGGCTGAAACCGCGACAACGCATATCACCACCACTAATACAGGTTGGCGAGCAGATCTTCTCGACAAATAAGGATAAAGCCCGAGCCCTAGGCCAGGCTAAACTAAAACGGCGTACGGCTAGCGATGATATTGCTGACCCCTGGTCATACCCAGTCGCTCCAAAAACCTTGATCCCTTTCGATCACACGATCTCATACGAGGAAGCTCGTTTCGGGCTCCTCAGTACTGGCAACACATCTCCTGGCGCTAATGGCATCACGGTGAACATGCTCCAGGAACTTTGTGCGTGGTTGAAGAGGGACTTCGACATAAAATTCATTTGATCAAAGGTGAAAGATGCTCTGTGCAGGACCCTGCTGTCTCCTCGTCCGATGAAAGCGGCTTTTGGCTTGCTCTGTTCCATGACGCGCAGATCCCATCCGCCGATGATCAACCTGGCCCGTGGCTTCCTACTCCTCCAATATTGAACCACCTAGTAGCCTGCCCACGGTGGAGACAAGTAGTGCGGTCCGCCCTCCTTGTTTTTTTACGGTTACCCGCTTGTCCTTCTCTTTCCTAGGTGAGTACTATGTCGTAGCACATATGTTATGGCTGCCAAAGCTCCCGAGTACGGGCTCTGCTCAGCTCTTGGCCTAAAAGTGAACGAGAAGGTCTCCCACCTTGTTGTGCCGTGCGTGGACATTGGATAGCTCCACCTACCCTCACTACATCGTTGCGAGCTGAACTGCTCGTGGCCATAACTACATCTCCTGTGGAAACCTCCCCAATCGTTGCGCCATCGCAAGACATTATATTGGGGCTTTGTGACACCTCACATGCAGCTCATGCCAGCCATTACTTTCGGCAACATTTGGGGCTCGCTCTGTAGCACGTGCGCCGCTGTGTTTCTTTCCCCCCCGAACTCCCTCCTCTCTGTCTGGAAGATACCGACTTCAGCTTAGGCACGCATCCTACCGCCTTGTCGACATCATGTCTGATACCACGTACGCTGACGGGGCCGAATCAACGACGACGATGGGCTCGACGCAAAACGGCTTATTCACGCCCGCGACCGAACTGAACGATGACGCCTCTATTGGAATATGGATCGAGCTCGGACAGGGCAACGCAACGCACGACCCGGTGCCTGGCGACATTCTCATCATTGTCGACAAGACCTATGGGCGGGTCTTGTCCCGTCACCCAGCAGGTCATCTGATCCTGGACAATGTCTTTGAATATGAAACAACGAATCGACCAATCCCTATGCGATGGAAGTGGCTCTGTACCGACACCGATAATTTTATAGGTTTCCGCAATCTCGATCAAGATGCATTCTTGGGTCGTGACGATTCGTGGAATCTCGTTGCGCGAGCAACTGCGCAGAAAGGACATGAGAATTTTATGCTGGTCAAGCAGCGGGGTGGATATCGCATTCAAAGCCCGCACTGGTACGGGTTTAGACCCCTGTCTGCTCGCGCTGATGGTGCTGGAGTTGAAGTACAGCCGTCTAACGGTACAGTGTGGGGTTTTATTCAAGCCAGCGAGTAATAACGGTTTTGGGGACAGAAGTAGGGAACGAGAAAAAACACGATAATCGTCCAAAAGTTGGTGATAAATAGAACCCCACCATGACCCCTTTCCCGCGGGAGAGCGTGGACCGAAAAAGTGTATGATCACTAAAGGATCCTTGATTTGGCTCAAAAAAGGTAGGCTGGTGGGGTTCTTGCCATCACTAACTTTTGGACGATTTTCGCGGGGCATTGGTGCAGTAGGGGTGCCCCACCAGTCGACTGTCGACCCGTCGGGGATCGGGCACGAACAGGGAGATGCCACTAGCACATTGCCACTCGCCAACATGTCCCAATCAGCACCCCGTTCAGGGGCAGAACAGGAAATCGCACCAGGTGTGACGAAGAGGAAATACACCCGTTCATCTATGGCAAAGTCTCTCCATTTGTATATTGTTCCATGTGCAAAAGCAGCATCATCGTACGATCTGCGCGTCCGCATCTTCTTCGCCAGTATCAGAGCCGCGTATTCGCTTACGCTACTACCCAACATGGCGCAGAGCGAGAGGGATCTCAATATGTACCAGGATCCCACTTCTGTGCCGAAAGCCATACCCTATCTAGACGTTCAGCTGGCACCTCTCCTATGTGTCACAAGTGTGTAGCGTTTTGCCTGTTTGTTGGTTGCCTTACTTTTGTCTTGGCTCTGGTCTATGACCGTCTCCGCAGCTATTTTTAGCGTACTAGCTGCCTAGCGGGTGCCGACCTCCTTTCCGGCCGACCTCCTTTCCGGTCGTCGTTCCGGCCTAACAATCTGGCCACGCGAAAAGGCAAAAGATGAGCTAGACCGTTTTGGCATTCTGTTCAAGTGGTTTGGGGCGCCACCAATTCGCCCTGGCTGGCGGCTCTCGCTTGACCTTTGTTGTACTAGTGAATCTGTTTTTCTACTTTTCTCGCCACCATTGCTGCACCTTTACGCTTGCTCTCCTTGCCGTCCACTATCTTCTTACGACCCTGCTGTCTCCCTTCGTCGGATGATAGCGGCTTTTGGCTTGTCAGTTGCCTTGCTCTGGCCGACTTTACTTGCTCTGTTCCATGACACGCAGATCCCATCCACCGATGATCAACCTGGCCCGTGGCTTCCTACTCGTCCAATATTGAACCATCCAGTAGTCTACCTACGGTGGAGACAAGTAGTGCGGTCCGCCCTCCTTATTTTTTCACGGTTTATCCGCTGGTCCTTCTCTTTCCTAGGTGAGTACTGTCAGTCCACTTGCCACCCACCTCCCTAGCGCAAGTGCAGCCTAGACGGTGCAGTTGCCATTGTCTGCGTGGCAAAACGCCGAGCAGGCCGAAGAGCACTTTCCGACGTGAAAGAAGGCTTGCATTAGAAAGAGACCCTAACTGCTCACGGAACATCGAAGAAGAGAAAACAAGAGTTCGCCAAAATTATCTATAGTTCGTCGTTGGCCCTGACGGCTTACCAATCAAACCGTTATGGGTGTCGCTAGCGCTTTTAGTTACCTGGCGGGGTAATTCAGAACCGCTATTTTTGGATCTCTAGGCAGCAGCCAAAATAACCCGCAACACCCATAACGGTGTTTATGGTGTTTACGGTACGAGTTTTTGGACATGTAAGGTAGCTAAGCTAGTGAGCCCTATTGGCTAGTTAGTCACCGGGCGTAATAAACTTTTGGTTTGGTACGAGTTACGGATGCCTAGGGTGCGTAAGCGGGCAGCTACCCAACAATAGACAGACCGAACCTCACGACGAGGTGCTCAATCCGACAGAAGGAAAAAATTTATCAAATGATATATAATGCGTCTTTATGAGCCTTTTACGTTCCCATGTTGTGCACGTCCGCCTTCCGCCACGGTGGTGACTCCTGCTCCGGTCCAGCTCGCTGACAACGCCACCAATATTGAACAAAAGTATAGTCCAACCGACATCTATTACTGCTGAATGTCCAGCGTGCCCTGCATATCCTGCATGTCCTGCATGTCCTGCATGTCCTGCATGTCCTGCATGTCCCTGCATACCCCCAAATCACCACCCATCTAGATGCATCCATGGCCCCTCACGTAATCCTGTTGGGTAGGCGGTTATAGATCTGTCGCTGCGAATTGACCCTGCAATCGCTTCATTAGGGCGATTCCTCGCGCGGCGGCGTCCCTGCCTCCAGTTGGGCGAAAGTGGCGACGCGTCGGACTCCGCGTTGTGATGCGGCGCCACCAGCGGCCCACCGGCGCGTCGGAGCGGCGGGGGCACCCGGGTCGTTCGCCTTCCACGGCGCCTGCAGTAGCACTCCAGTCATGGTGCAGCGCGGCGCGTTGGCTTGTCTCGGCCTCGCACTGACGTGCGAGTCGCCGAATGTGGTATGCAATCATCTCGAGACGGGCCATTGCGTCGCAGTTCGGTAAATAGGCGCGTTTGGGTCTGTCGTCGGCTCCGTCACCGTCTCCGCCACTGTCTCCGTCGCCGCGGCCTCACCCTCATCGCCGCTTTCCATTTTCCAATCGGGCGCGATGAAGTCGGCGAAACTCCCTGTGCTGTCACTGTCTACACTTCTCGATTCATCATCATCCAAAGAGTCCTCCTCCTCATATTGACTCCCGCCGTCGCCGTCGGCCTCGCTATCGTTTCTCTCGTTGCCCTCCAAGCCCGCTACTACGTCGGCCCTACTATCCATGCTGCTTTGTACACTACTCGAGTCGTCGTCGTCTGCTGCTCAGTGAGCTACTACACCGGCGTTAGGCGGCAGAACGTACTTACTAGTGTCGCTACCTATTTTAGCTATAAAAAGGCATACTTTAAGTGCACCGCCGTGATGTGTTCGCTCTCCTATTGCTTGTACTTCTACTTATTAGTTAGTGCCGGTTTCGTTACATGACATAGAGGGTAGAAGATGTTAGTTAAATGTACGATGCTGTCGGTAGCTAACACGGCGAGACGGCATACGCTTGACGGTCGATGGCGGGTCAATGCAGCGACAGCAGGTTTTAGAGTCAAATGTGCATAGCTACGGTATATTCTAGACATAGGCGAGCCCTCTGCGCTCGGCCAGATAAGCCCTTAAGCCTCAACGCAGCAACAGTGGCCATACACAAAACATGAGGGGCCGTTTTGGCGATACAACAATGGCGGCTTATGGATCCATTGATTTATGCTATGGACGGATGTCTGCCTTTGATACAAGCCATTCTATCGGATTGAAGTGCGCCCAGTACTGGTCTACCATGGCAGGCTGCGTCCCATGATGCCGCTTGATGCGTCCGCATACGAACGCGCAGCGGCCTCTTCATAAACAGCCGCTTACCTCCGACAGGCTGCGGCGCAGCGCAGCAGATACCCATGTACGTTTACAGAGACATGAAAAATAGCGAATGCACAAAGGCCAGCAAGATGGCCCAGGCTACGAAAAACGATGCGGAAACGATTGTTAAACACCTTGTCGAATCGCTGGACGGGACTCTTACCTTGGAACCGCAGGAAATGAAGTAACTACGACGTGAGTGGAACGCAGCACGAGCCAGGGTAGACAGAGAGGCGCACGGTGGACGCCAGGCAGGAGAGGAACTGGATGGTCGGCATGGTGGAGGCGGATGTGAGGCCAGAAAGGATATACTTTCAATGAGGCAGGCTCCATCAGAAGAAGAGACGGCGGCTCGTTTGTATGACGACTCGGTGTATCGGTACATAGCAGCCCTCGACGTTGTTTAGATTAGGCAAAATTGTGCGAGGAAGTGGAAAGTGGAATTCGTTCTTTACGCTTCGTGCGTCACCTTGCGCCGGTTTCCGGCCCTCACATGCTGCCAAGAAGCTGGCGATCACTCGAAACGACGACGTAGGTGCTCGCTACAGCATAGTATATCGCGTAGTTCGTAGTTGCCTGCGTTAGCCAGTGCGTTCACCACCATGTAGCTCCATGGACCCCCATTGCATGTAACAAGCAGTCGCGCTGCTGAGCTGTTTGCGACTTGAGGGGTCAAGCGTCACGACGTCACTCACTGGTAGCGGCATATTGGCCTCGGATGTCACCCAAGCTCTCGAAACTGTTGCTGCTGGACTTGAATAGGGCGAGGGTGCATGACGGCGGGCTCACACTATTTTTCGCCTCAGCGGTCCATGGGAATCTATTATCGTTAGCGTGCTGGTGTGACCAGGGACCGCCAGGCGGGGCTGCATTGTCAGGAGCACTGTCGAATACAGCGCGAAACAGGTCCGAGGCTCAAGTGGACGAGTGAGGGCAAAGCTACGGTCTCCTCCTCCTCTGCTTCCTTACTGCCCGTGCGCATAACGTCGGCGAGGCCCCTCAGCGCTCGAACCGGACGAGTCGGGCGGTGCTTGAGCGCGACGTGACCAGAAGGATAGGCATGAAATAAAGGTGCTGAAAAGACGAAGGAGATTTGAGATCAGGAAGACGAAACAGTTTTACTTACCAAATCACGACTTGAAGTCAGATCCGGAGCAATCCACCCCAACCCACTGCGATTGGATCTCAGCATGCTGCACCTTAACAGTGCGCAGCTAGCAGTGGCCGGGAGAAGGCTGCCTGCAGGCCCTGTGCTTGGGCGGTACAGTGAGGGAACAGGCACCGTGGCTCATGAGTTAATGCAGCCCGGGTGTTTACTTTTTTCTCACCGAGCGAGACTGCAACTGTCACTGTGTCGCCAATGCGGCCCATGCCGCGAGAAAATCTTCAGAACTTCCGAATTGGACAGCCAAAGGGCCATGTTACGTGAGCTTTACCTTATGTGACGCGGAGGAGTGCATTTCATGCGCCGAAGCGCCGCAGGGATCGGAGTGCGTGCACTTGCATCATCCTGTCTTGGTCCACCTCATACTCTTACGAGACCCTAAACTGCCACACATCGAGCTAAGCGAACCCATCTGCGAACATTTAATTTTTTAGCTTCCTTCGAGAAGTGATTTTTTTTTGCCAATCTTTTGTTGTTTTCTTTCATAGTCTACCTATTTAACTTTACTTTACCTAAGGACGTTCTAGTTAGGAAATATTAGGCTACTAGTATTTTTAATTAACGAACTAAGACCTTTATCTTTATAAATTCCCTTACTAATAGATAGATAGAGAGGTTAAAAGCTACTACCCTAATAATATAACAATTCCTTACTAATATTCTTCTCCCTTTTAACTTTATAATAATTGCCTTAACTATTACTTTTTAACTAAATACCTAGAGCTATAAATACCTTATAACCTACTAAATTTACGCGCTATTAAGAGGCTATATTAGCTACCCCTTAAGTACTATTATATAAACTATCTACCTAACTGTTATTAATATAGAGATAGATAGGAAGTAACGAGGTATAGCTTTAGAAGTATAGACTACTAATTATAATCTCCTCTTTATAGACTAGGCTATAA
>LUFD01005256.1:269-16757 GCA_003025255.1 Cordyceps pruinosa
CAGTTATAGCCTCTTTCCGGCTCTTCAGAGCGCCTTTTCAAGTAGTTCTTCTTTTCATCTAGGGCTAGGTAGGCTTAATAGGGTTAAGATCAGGGCTATTGCCTAGCTATAGGAGTCTCTAGACGTTATAACTATTATAGATTCGTTGTTAAATGTAGTAGCTGTGGGCTCTGATAGAGTTAAAATTCGAAAAGGGGCTCTTCCTATACAATTTTGGTGGGGTAACCCCCCTGCTTAATACGCAGGGGTCATATCCCTGTCAGACACGACTTTCCGTGCCTTCCTCCGTAGAGTAATATAACAACAACAATAAAAGTGCGCCTGCGCCACAGTACAGCCGCCAAGTACCTTTTTTCATAGAAATGTGATTAGATATCATCCCTGCGATGTACCAGCTTGCTCCCTTACGACAGTCAAAGGGATAAATTACCCTGGTTAATAGCATTCGTCAATACATCTTCCACTAGCCCGCCGCGGAATCCCGCATTGATAAGGCTTTGTGAGTACCAAAGAACAGAAAGACCGTCAAGATCAGGCCATAACAAGATGACTCGGAGCGACTCTGATAGTCAGTAACCTGAGTCAGGAGCACCCAGCCCGAATAAACCATGAACCGGATTGTCGTCACTACGAATGACGGCACGTAAGACTTCTGCTAGAGTAAAGACTGATAGACGGATGCTTGGATAAATCTATCTATATTAAGCTCATTCCCGTCCCTGGATTTTTATTCTTATTCCTGCCGCTATCAATACCTACCAAAGCTCAAGACTCCTACTTCTCCCTCGTTTCCCTCTATCAACCAACTCAACTGCAGCACTGCATATCCATCAGTATGACACCACACGGCCGCCTCCTCAGTCTACTTGCCCTTGCAGCAGGCTTGTGCTCTCAAGTTCATGCTCTGCCTGTTGATTCCTGGCCGCCAGAGGACACGGGTAGGCTCCGAGGCGAGCTGTTAGGTGCCGTTGACAGAACCGATATTGGACGCATTGACGGGAATGCACTTGGCGCAAGACGGATACACCCTCCGCCTAAGATACTACCGCAACCCGAAATTGTGTATCGTGGTGACAAGAGGTCACCCGAGGAGATTGCAGCCATTGGCGGTTTCTTGCCAAGCTCTGAAGTTCCGCCAACTAACGAGAATAATGGATTTGGCGTTTACATGCACCATCTAGGCGAAAAGTTGGTCCACGGTAAAAGAGTTACCGCGTATGCATCTGCAACTAGATACTTCGGGACCGCACTTGGATACGCGAATATGGCTGGCGCAGACGCTGGCGGTGGCTGGATATACGAAATCCAAGCCTTGCCTCACATGATTGACTCTGATGGGACTCTATTTCAGGGACGCAGATATCGGAATGAGTTTGAATTTTCAGCCCTGGGGGGTATCTCCTGGGCCCAAGTCAAGTCAGCAATCAGGGTCCCTGGCGGCAAGGTAGAGGCGGACTACGGTGCTAAATTCTGGTCCAAAGTTACTCAGGAAGACCTCGAAAAGAAATTGCCCCATCAGCAGTGGGTTACAAACTCGGACTACAACTCGACCTTTGATCAGTTCAAAGCGAGCCCGGGGCAGCCACAGCTCGCAGGGTGGTTCGACGACCGCTGGAGCGTCAGGGACGACGTGGCCCGCGGGCAGTTCAAGTCCCTGGAGCCCTGGAGCCAGTACCAGAACAAGACCACCGCAGAGTATTTCATGGATTTCATGAACCAGAACGGAGGGCCTGTGGGTTGGACGGGTACCTATCCTTTGGTCCTCCCCAAGTTCGCCGCGAGCGGCCCGCAGGAAGCAGCTAAGCCGTTGAATCCTATGGCTGAGGAGAACAAACTCTGCTCTCCAGAAGGACGCAAGAAGGGCAACTACAATATAGTTGAGGATAAATGCCGCGAAATGGTCCACGAGTGTGTTGCTGAGGTGACAAAGGCTTCGAATGATCCCAATAACCCCGACTACAGAAACATCATCAACTGTGTGGATTTTAAGCTTTCAGGCTACATAGCCGAGAATGATAATATTCACTTCCCAGAGGATTAAGGCCACCCATCGCATATCTACTGCCGATAGACCGGAGACAGCCGACGAGTCATGGGGAGCAGTCTGGGCAGCGACTTTGAGCAGGACACGGGGACCACGTGCGAGGAAGCTACTATATAGAGGCGAGCCGCCAACGAGATAGGAAGTAGTGAGAATTCCACTTTCATTTCCACACCCTAGGATTACACGTGATTAATTTCCTCTGCCATAGACATCCTGCAGGACCATTGCTACCAGCTAGTATATGGCCATGCTCTGCTCGATCTGTTTTCTTCGATCGGCAGTGACCAGAGCTCCTCCTGAGCTCGATTGGACTGACTTGGCCCTAGAGAAGGGATCCTCTGTCCTTGTGTAGGCAGTCGTCGGTTCGGTCGTGGCAGAGGCGAGCTGCCAAGTACGTCGAGAGGGTGGTCGGCGCGCGCACGGGTGAGCTGGCGGCTAACGAGCACTGCGTCCCCTAGATCTATTCCTATTCTTATTCCGATTCTGTAACGTCATATGGGTGCAGGTCTTAGCTGCAATCTCTAAAAACTTGAGCTGAGTTGCCCGGCAACGAAGTTGGATCGCTTTCCTAAACGACAAGACGAAAGATGTAAGTGGAATAACGACCTCTTCAGCCGGCGTTGCTCTGAATATCCAAGCGTGGCTTAACCCCCCCCGGCTCAGAGTCCTGCAAGCGTCAGAGCATGGCTTAACCCCCCCGGCTCGGAGTCCGGCGGGCTTGGCGCCTGGAGGGCAGAGACTGGCGCGATTTGCTCTTCTGGTGGGGGAGAGCTCGCCTCCGGCATTGATCCTGCCTCTAGAGTCTCGAGGGGTGGCTCGAATGCTATCTACAATGCAAGAGAGACAACGCCCGAGCCGCGTGACTGGGATAAACTGGCAATTCAGCCGCATTGTACTTATCATCAAACTAAAACTGAGCAGAGCGCATGTTCTTGATTTCCGTATGATGCATGGTGTGCAGCTGCTTACTGAAGCCTAAAAGAAGGTTGCTACCCACCCATTCATTAGCTGCTAGCCTTTTATGACTTGGGAATTCATGGCTGGTTTAGAAAACACTTAATCAAGTAGAGAAGCTGGTAGGTCTTGGCGTTCACGAGCCGGGTTTCGCATACTTGGTTTTCTCCCTGCAATACATGTTTTTTGCCCCTGCTGCGCCGCTCAGCCTACTCGCAGAAAGTATTCAAGAACGTAATAAAGATGTCAAAATATGCAATCTCTTAGAAAAGCATTTTAGCGAAAATGTCAATGCTGTTATGCGACGTTTGTTCTCGTGCTTGCGAAAGTGTTCTGATTTTGCTCAAGGCATCTCGTTCCAGCTCTGCCCTCAAACGTCAGGGCTACCGGCCCGTTGAGAAGCGCTGTAATAACGTCATGGGCTAGAGAGATAGACTCATCATCGTGAGCCTGAGGAAGATGTGCGAATGTCGCTCTGCCTTTCTCGCCAGTCCGCAGTTCCATCGGCAGGCCAAGTCTCTTCAGCTCCTCAGAGTCAACGAACTTGGCGTCGTCTCCGGGCAGCTCGTAACCAGATTGACGCGCCATGGCCTCGAATCGAAATTGCTGATGATCCCATCTCAAAGCGATCATGCCCAAATGGAGAATGAAGTCACTGGGGCCTTGACGTTGCTGCGATCTTCGACAGGCTGAAAGTAGGAAATCTCGCCGCCCCAGAAGTCCTTGGACACCCACTGCACGTCCTCGTAAGCATCATGGGTGTCGCGGTGGTACTTCCAAATTTTGGTGTCCTTCTGCCCTGGCCCGCGAATCACATCAGACATCAGACAAGGTTCCTGGTGGAAGCGCAACTGCCCTATGATGCTTTTCAGTGAACTAGGTGAGATTACCGCATTAGAGAGCGTGGACTCTGCGAGGATGAGTACCGGTCGGGCGCCGGCGACTCCTCAACAGCCCTCAGCTGTGTAACATGAGGCATGTGTTATCAACAATTTTTGCGTAGGCCGGCTGTGAGAGACTCAATTATTGCGAGGCAAAGTTGGAACCAACTCCAGACAAGGAAGAGGGGTCGCCCATAGTTCCGTAAGGGGGCGCGTCAGCAACGCGGAGTATCATGGCCATTTTCACTGCCTCTACGTCTCTTTTCCTTACATGTCACTACGTTTGACACTTGGTACCTGAAACTGGGCCGGCAAAATGCTTGTCCAATGTGGGAAACGCAGGCTACGGCCCCTCTTTGTTGGCCACTGTTCGCGCCCGCCTCACCGCCGACCTGCACCTACAACTCAACAACCATTTCATCGGCTTGGACAAGATACCAGCTACGGCAGCAGATTTACATCGAATCCCAGCTTTGAATCAATCATGAGTGTTCCTGTGTTGGATCTTGCTGACGGCAACAAGATTCCGCTGGTATGTTGACGGCGAGCTGCCAACATGCGCGCGAGAAAGATGGCTGACACACGGCGCAGCTGGCGTTTGGCACCGGCACGGCATGGTTCAAAGAAGATGGAGACACCTCACTCGATTCGAAGCTGGTGGAACTGATCAAAACTGCAATTCAGAAGGGCTACCACCACCTGGACTGTGCCGAAATGTACGGCAACGAGGAAGAGGTTGGTGCCGCGATCAAGGCTGCAGGTGTGCCGCGAGAGAAGCTTTTCATTACCAACAAGGTATCTTCTGGTATTGACGACATACCTTTGGCCATTGCTACAAGCCTAGCCAAGATGCAGCTAGAGTACTTTGACTTGTGAGTTTACTGGCCCCCAAAGGCGCTCGCTCTTGCGCTGATGCGGCCCAGGTATCTTATCCATGTACCCTACTTTGCCAAGTCGGACCAAGATTTCCAGCGTGCCTGGAAATCGATGGAACTGGTCAAGAAGCAAGGCAAGGCGACATCTATCGGCGTGAGCAACTACCTGCGGCCGCACGTCGAGGCGACACTGCGCGGTGCCTCGGAGCCGCCGGTGCTCAACCAGATCGAGTACCACCCGTATCTACAGCGGTCCAACGACTACGTGCCCTGGCTGAAGAGCAACAGCATCCAGCTCGCGTCCTTCAAGGGCCTCACGCCCGCCCTCCGCTGCCCAGACGGGCCTCTGCGGGAGCCGCTGCGACAGATTGCGCACGCACACGGGACGACCGAGGCGGTGGTGCTCTTGTGCTGGATGATGCAGAACAACATTGTCGCCGTCACCACTACAACAAAGCCGGAGAGGCTGGACGAATATGCACAGGCTCTCCGGGTCAAGTTGACCGCCGCCGAGCTGGCGCAGATTTCCGAGACTGGCATGAGCTACCATCACCGGATGGCGTGGCGAGAGCGTTTTGAGGATGACGATAGATCGTAGATGGTAGACGCTCAGATAGCTGCCAAGGTGAACCAAATATCTGGTCGCAGAATGAATAAAACACACCGTATTTACCCAGTTGCCTAGCATACGTGAAGATCCGCCTCGGCATCAAGTGCATGACCGCGCCTGTAGTATTTAGAGAGAGCACATACGGCTTCATAATGACACACTGCAATCACTGAAGAGACAGCTCCTCCGGTTCCCACACCAACTCTCTTATTTCTCTCTCCTTCATCTTCCTCGCGACAAGCAGTTCCATCCCCTCTTTCTCGCCGGCGTCGAGCATCTCCGCTCTCTCTTTCCACGCATCCTCCGGTATACCAGGCCCAAAGAAACGTGGATGCAGTCTCCGCCAAAATATGTCGTCAAAGCTGAAATTCTTTCGCGCCGCGTACGAGATCCAGAAATCGCCGCTCTCCCAGCTGTCGCTCATGTGCTGCGAGAGGCGCCCATTCTCGCACAGTGCTCCAGAAGCAATGGCCGCGTCTTCGCTCGCCCTCATGGCCGTTAGGAATGTGGGCAAGCGGCGTGCGAAGACGCTGGACCAGTCGTCGAGCCCATGTGGCCAGTACTCGGGCTGCTCGATGATCAGCCACCACGGCGGCGCGAAGGAAAACTCAACGGGGGCGGCGTAGGAGAACTCCAGGTCCACCACGGCGACGATTTGCAGGTTGTCGTCGACGAGGATGTTCGAGGGCCGGAAGTCATCACACCAGAGCTTGAAAGGTCCAGACTTCTGTG
Organism: Cordyceps pruinosa; assembly: GCA_003025255.1. Classification (NCBI taxonomy): domain Eukaryota; kingdom Fungi; phylum Ascomycota; class Sordariomycetes; order Hypocreales; family Cordycipitaceae; genus Cordyceps; species Cordyceps pruinosa. Next base: position 6,366 of record LUFD01005256.1, read on the forward strand.
TGGTTGAAGAAAGCCTCTTCTCCTTCGCAAGCTTATGGAAAAGACGCCGGGCAATATACTTGCGTCTGCAATCTTCAGGCGACTCGACCAAATCGTTTCGCTGATGGATCAGGTGGTCAAGGTGCAATTGCGAAAGCTTCTCAAAGTAGTCTTCCGAGGTGTTGATCGTAGATCCGGGCAGTTTGGAGCGCGGAAACGACCCAACCCGTACCAGTTCGTTCATGTGCATGGATATGGGCCGCTGGGTAACCTTCCATTTACATTCTTCGGTCTCCTCGACGGAGCCTATCGCCGAGAATTCGAGCCTTGATAACTGGAGTAGAATGTCTGCCACCTGCCTGTACAACCTTTCAAGCTTGGCAAGATCAATATTCGGGTCAAGATATGGCGGTTCTTGGAGGCTCCGCCCGGGAACATTGAGCGCCTGCCCGATATCGGTAGCATGCTTGACGTATTCCATGATGATGAATGGTCCAAGCTGAAGAGGGCTATCCTTCCTTGATCCCCAGTGGAGAATAAAAGGAACAGGTATCGTTGTTTTCTCCTGGATGAGCTTCATCACGGCCACTTCATTCCGGATCTTTTCTTCAGGAAACATTGTCGTGCCGGCTTTGGGAAAGCGGATGACAGCAGAGCCACCATCCTGGAATTCCATACGGAACTGGGCGTTGAAAGAGCCCGCCTTCAGTATGGTAAGCTCCGTAGGAATACCTCCGCCTCGATGCTTCACAATGAAGTGACCAATCGCTCGAAGGGTGGACTCTTGAACCATGAGCTTCCGCCATTCTTCTTCGGTTCGCTCGCTTGCCTCAAAGGCAACATCATCAAAAGGCGTCTGGAGTCGCATAGTAAATCGCAGGGCGTAGCAACGAGGGCTGACAAGAGAGAACCCTGGGCAATAAACGTTATCTGGTTGAATGTGGTGGTACGTGGCATAGTGGGAAAAGTGTAGCCCCTGAAAATGGCTGGTGGGTGCCGCAACAGCTGAGGGCACATGACTTGATGGCTAAATGGCTAGGAAATACGATAAAAAGGCGACAGCGGAGGAAAGAAAAATAAAACAAAAAATAGTAAAAGCAAAGAAGATAACCCCTGAGCGCTCACAGGGCTAGTGTGACATGCAATCGCTTTCCCCCTCTTTCCTCCTCATTTTTTTTTGGAACCTCTACGGAGGGGTCACTGGAGAGGGGATGGCCTCTGAATGTTTCTGCATTGTTTATTGAGCGATCGATGCGTAAGCGTGCCTATTACAAGAAGTAGCAAGATACCGCCTGTTACACCTTCACTTAGAATCGGCGTAGCTCTTAGCGATGGTGTCGGTGACATGCTGCCTCTTATTCACGGACGCATCAGCTGCCGCTGTAATTTGACCTTCTTCTACATCGTTTGGAAGTCTGAAGGAGCCGCCGCCGCTGTATTGTATTCCACGACGCGACCCCGACTCGTTTCCCTGTTTCTGCAGCGTCTTAGCGGCAGCTTCAGAGATGCCCAGCTGGAATTCCGTCTCCTTCGCAGGTTCACTCTTTTGGTTTTCGGAAGGCATGGGAGTCGAACACTGCTGTCTCGCGTCTAATCAAGCTTTTGGTCAGATGTCTCCCCGGGACGGCATGTATGGCGCATTTTACGTACTTCAAAAGAGAGGTGCCTAGATCGTGTCTCCGAGTTTGAATTGTTTTTACTTGGATTTCTTCCAGTATGAGAACCAGACGCATTTATAGTAGCCCCCGTCCAGAGCCAGATCGCAGCGCACTCAGGTAGTTTTTCCACTTTGATGATAGACGGGGCAAATTAGGCAGCCACGCCTGCTTGGAAGCGACATGTCACTTTCAATACTAATGAAATAAGTAGAGGTCATGAGAGACACGACTGATTGGCGGCAGACATGCCAATCCTGAGTCAACAAGGCATCATCACAGCAACTTCAGGACGCCTCAAGGCTGCGCCTGTCGAATTGAAGTGGGTTCGTAACCTAGTTGGGCGTTCCCGGCATGCGTCTTCAGCCGAGTTCGAGTTACCTTGATGGCCACAAATTGTTTGGCCATCTTCTTGTCCGGATGGCTGCGCAGATGATAAGCCGAGCTGGAACTTGGCTCGTTTGAGTGCTATGCCGCGCATCTAGCCGTCTTATACATACAAAATTGCGGAGAGCTCTACTGAGATGCTTCAGAGCCTTACAGCCACTCACTCGGCAAGGAAGACCAGCGGGCCGCGAACTACAATCAACCTGGTGATGGTTAATCCCCCCTGCTGAAAGCGACCACTAGCATCGCATGGCAGATTATTTGAAGACGATAAGCAAAAAGTTGATGTAAAAGCAGTTATCTACCAGAGAAATCACATTTACGGTTACGTTAGATATTTCGGAGGGTTTCCAGCACAGATCTTTCTGGAGGGCAGGACTGACTGGGTGAGCGTTGAGTTGGGTTAATTTTGCAGGTGTAACGAGTTGCCTCGCCTATGCAAGCGCCGGATCAAATCGCGTATAAATATTTGAGATAAGAACTAATAGTCAAAATACTATCAAGACGTGCGACCTGAGCCGATAGAAGAGGAGGCTCATGGTGCTGAGATGACAAGCGACACCACACGTTACGCATGGCTTTTCTGCAGTGAACCGCTGTATAAAAAGGCCAACGGTTTCGGCATTGTACCGGCACTGTACCCTCCGCTTTCTAACCCAGGAAGCCTAGGTGTCACGCACGAAAGAGATCATCAGGGCACATTGGCCGCGACAGCGAACAAGTACTGGGATTTTATCTGTAATTATTAAACCAGGTTCCTCATTTTTATTGCTCAGTGTCGCCCCAGCATTTAGGAGCTTTTGCCTCCCACGCTTGAGGAGTGGCAAATCTCCTACTACCAGGCTCTCGAGACAACAGTGTGATACAGAGACAACCCCAAAAATATAACACACCTTCCAATCTTTTACCACACCATAATGGGTGGTCAGCCCTCCACTCATTATTTTTATGCGCTTTGCCTGTTCTTTGGCACATGAGAAGCTGGTGTGGATGGCAGAGCCGATCCCCACCAAGGCAAGACAGTCAGTGATATGCCTCAGGAAAAACCTGACGAAAAGTCTCCCTCTCCCCAACCGCCATGCTATATGCCGTCTGCGCATACTCGAGTATGCACTCCGACAGAGTCGGGGCCGTTGACTTAGCAGCCAGATGCAGCTGAACAAGCGCCCACGGCACGGCTTCAACCGGAAACCCCCATCTCTTGATCTCAAACCGAGCGGTTTGAGGACTGGCAACCACTCCGAAGAACGGCGGCCAAACGACCGTGATTTCGAAGCCGAGCGCCCTCAGCCCCTCGAGGAACATGTCCACGCTCTGGGCGTGCTCGCCTCGCTCATCATGCTCGAGGGCCATTTTGAAGCAAGATGGGGGCAGCTCGAGACGTGGTATATCGTCAGTGTGCAGGACGGGGTACGTCTTCTTCAGCTCGTCGATAATCTCTCGCCCGTTTGCAAGCAACATGGCTCTTTCTATGCGAAGAACGTCCTCCAGGCTCTTCATGAGCACCTTGCGCTTCTCCAGCTGCGCCGCGGACGTGGCCTGTCTTGCCTGGCAAAACGCGCAATTGCATTCAAATCCCCATTTGCTAAACATCCCTTGAGCGTAATTATCGGTGTCGAACTCCTTGTAGGGAAACAGGAGCTCCGTCCCAGCCTCCATGTCCGTAGTGGCACGCAGGATCAGCATGTCGCCGATGAAGGAGCGGCGACAGTTGCCGACACAAGAGTGGTTCACGTGCGATGCCTTTATCCAAACACCTGCGCCTCCGTCCGTGCTTCCTGCACCATTCATATGCATTAACATCAACTCAAGGCTTGTCCTCGACGCGCCGAAAGCGTTCAGCAATACGATCTTTGCCGCGAGAAAGCTATTTCCAGATTAGCTGCAAACACGATTTGTTTCACTACAAGCACGAGCGACTCACGAATCAACAACAGGATGCCCATCTACACAATCTCGGTTGACCGCGTTGTAGTCTCCGTGGTGAAGCTGCAGGAAGGGACGGGAGTACTCGGGGTTGTGATACAGATGCTGGATCGTCTGCGTGAGAAGCTCGGGATGGCAGTCGGTGCTGACGCGCTCGATCATGAAATCTGCCGGCGCGCAACATTGGCTGGATTGATAACCCCCCGGATTATATGCGAACGCCTTTTCGCAAAGTAGAAGGTCACCAGCCTGAACAGACTTGAGGGTGAACAAACCTCGCCCACGACCAGGGGCTTCTCGAACCTCCACAGGTGCTGAGAATGTCGCGCAGTCAACCAAAGCTGCACTTTCTTCTGCCTGTTTATACATGCGCAAGAATGAGTAGTGCCCATGAACTTGCTCCCCGAGGCGTTCTTTGACACGTTCCATCTCCAACTTGGCATCTTTGTTATCGGGATACTTGTTCACGAATTGATGCAGTCGCTCTGAGCAGAGGTCAAAGGAGCCGAGATCGTAGAGAGCTCGTATTTCCCGAAACAGCGCCTTTTCAGTAGGCGGAATCTGTTCACTTGTCTTTGTTGCGTCGAGTAGGGCTTGCTCTGGGCGATTGAGCTTGAGGTTGGCCAACGATCGGTTGACCAACGCCAGCTGCGCCTCCTCAGGTGAAACAGCGTATCTAACAGCATCCGAATATCTGCAACGCCAAAGTTAGTATCTAGAGAATGGCTGGTCACTTTAAAAACACTCACAAGCGTAATGCTTCGGCCCAGCATTGCTTCTTCGCAGCCTCGTTACCTTGTGTCCTCATGGCTTCGCTGCTAGTCTGACGAACTTCGTCTCTCCAGAAAAGAGGAGCGATGTCATTACATGGTGGTAAGCAAACGATGTCACTGACGTGGTCAACCCCCAGGGAATAGATCCCCTGCCCGGCGTACTGAAAGAACGGCTCCTTTATAATGAGCACACTTCCAGCTCGGATAGCTTCTTCTGACGGGACAATCGGCTCCAGAGGCTGGTGGTATAACTGAAGAATCGCCGCTGTGCCTCCCAAGTCCTCGGCAACCGCCAGCAGAACGTTCATTCGGACAGGCGGCATAAGTACGCGAACGACGACCTTGTCACCACGGTGGTGCTTGCCAAGGCGCATGCGGCTGATACGTATCGTCCTCAGTTGGTCAACAGAGCGGTCACAAGGGGGATACGGCGTTGGTTGTTGCGCCGTAGAGACGTTGCAGGCTGCCGCAGAGCCGGTTCGCGCAGCGATAACACCAGGCTCTGGAGAATGTGAGCCACGACCATGGGCAAGATGGCCGTTTTTGGTGCTGGCAATCCAATACATCGACTTCAGATTCCGTAGCCTAGCTGCACACTCGTCGTCATGCGACAAGCTGCCGGTATCCATGACTGGGGAAATGAGCTGTGTATGAATCGACTCCTGCGCTGAAGATGGAAGAGAAGTGTGCAGTTCGGAGGTTTTGAGGCGCCAAAAGCTGTTAAAATTGAGTTCAACAACTACCTTCAAGAAGCTTTCAGGTGTATGTAGCAAGCGAATCGGCTTGGAGCATGGTGGGTGGCAGGAACTCAGTAACTGAAAGTCACTTCTCAACTCGAGGGCAAGTATACAGTGCTGCCTAAGCTATCGAATTAGCAGACTGGCTGTACGTTAATACTGGCTGCGATCGGATAACGGTAGTTGTGAAAAGAGGCAAGCTGCATACCAGCACCGTGGAAAGCCCGACCGTTGAACCAGTACCTTCCGGGTGATTTGTCCTGCATTTTCGATATCAAAGAAGGAATACAGATCTTTGAGCTTTTCATAGTGATAATTTATTTTGCTAAGGGATTTCACGGTAGTTCGAATGAGATTGTAGATTCTTTGCTTGGTGCTAGAGTTCTCCAATAGAGACGACTGACGCGACGGACTGTAGGGATGTGACTTCCACAGGCAATTACGTACGCAATTACACTATTGAAGGAAATGGCCAGGGCAAATACAGCACTGTATTCCTCAACAACATTTATTTGGCACTCTGGCCTTCTCTTTAGCCGCTGTCGCCATCCTACAGCCGGTTCACGCCCATTTCACCCTCATTTGCAGTGTTGGGCGTCGCGAAGCAGACACCCGACTCATGTTGGTCCCTACAGAATAGCTCAAATCCTCCTTAATCGCCATCTTCCTCTGCGTGGTGCATCTCTCTCAGCCTTTTTATGTACTCCTCTCTCTCCTCCAGCTTCCTGTCAATAAAATCTGACGCCTGCAAGCCCCAATACCAGTAGAAGACGTCATGAAAGACTGGCGTATCAGGGTGGTGCTCATTGAACCTGGGCTGGATGTGCCCGCTGAAGAGGTTGTACATGCCTTTTGGTATGGTCGCGGCTTTAAAAAACCAGAAGCTACCACGATCCCATGCTCTACGCTGCAGGTCTGCGTGCCTCGTCGAACCGTTTCGCTGTTTTTCTTCATCCGTGTATGCCGCCAGATACCCGTCAAGGGCCTTTTCGTACTGCTCAAGGATAAGAGGGTCTCTTAGGCCATCGACAGGTCTGGATGTGAGCCAGTAAGGGGGGGTTTGCATTTCGGCAGGCAAGGTGTGTGTCCACTCGAGATCAATGACGGCGGTAATATTCCATTGTTCGTCAACAAAGATATTACTTTGATGTAAGTCGGTTAACGTAAGGTAAAAAGGGCCTTGCCGTAGCTCGGGATCTATAAAGTGGTGCATTGTCGCTCGTAGCGCAACGAGGGCGGCCATCTGGCGCCGGCCATCTTCGGTGTCGAGTACGGCATTTGGCTGCTCCTGAAGCTTGGTGTCTTGAAGCGAGAGTAAATCCGAGAGGTATGATTCCACTTCAAGGTAGGTCCGCCCCCGTGGTATCTGTAGAGGGATTCCATCGTTCTCTACCATGTGCATGTACAAATTCAACGGTCTGTTACTTAAAGAAATAACATCATTGTGGAGGGATAGCGAGCCGATTCGAGGTAGCGCGGTCGCGTTCATCGACAGCGCAATGCGTGCCAGGCCACGGAACAGGTTCTCTGTATAGCTTGGATCCTGGAAATGCTTATGCCAAGATAGCGTAAGCATCTTACCCTTGGCCTCGCTCATGAGAAGGAACCCGGAACGCAGATTATGGCGGATCGAATGACGGCGCACATACTTTATCGGGGGAGGGCGGCCCAAAAGAAAAGCAACCACACGGCTGCATTGCCACCTCAGCCTCTGCCACCATGGGGTAATTTTAGGGCATGTGTACTACTGCAGTTAGATATACGAATTGAATCATGAAGCCTGTAAGCCGTACGATTGAGCCATCAGGCAACCCAAAGGCATATAGACAAGGGATCGGGACGTCGGGGGAATGCTCCTGCAGCCAAAGATACGTCGCGACCTCTGTGCGGAGTTTCTCTTCCACATTCCCGGGACACGTACTCTCCCCAAGGCGATGGGCGAAGGGAAGGCGTAGATACACGTTTCTACCAAAGGGTAGACGAGCGAGAATAGCAACGTTGAAGCTTCCTGACCTCCAAAGGTCGGATGGAATGATGCGGCAGGATGGAGCTTTGAGTAGATTACAAATCAGAGCTTCCAGCTCGTTTTTCTGCGCGTAAATCGACGAGCAAAACTGCTCCCGGAGGCGTGGGAAGTGCTTGGATACCAATCTGTTCGCTTCACTTTCGATGGCGGCGACGAGGGATGAGGCGTCGCTTTGCCGAGATTCTGAATCATCGTCCGGCGGTTCCGGCGACATCGAGTCGAGAGTATTTCGGCAGGGACGGAGCCGTTGCTTTTCGTCTTGTTGAGCTGCAGCGTTTGGATCGGATTGTGGAAGCGGAAAGACTTGGTGAGTGAGGTCTGTACCGAGCTGCCCCTGACCCCTGGACCCACTTCTGTCAGGCTGTCTCTGATGACAGCGACAGGGTGCTTAGAATTTTATCAAGATTTCACAACACTTCCTCAAGGGCCTTCCCAGGCATGGGGCTTCCGGTGAAGGAGAGCGCGTTGGGGACTTTGTGCTAGAATCCAAGTGCGGAGGTAACTGCCTGTAACCGGCGGCCCTTACCTCCACCTCGGACTTACACCAAGCCATGGTACCCAAGCTAATCGGCTCGATTCTTTAAGCAAAACATCGTAGTTGATGAAGTGGGTTGCTACAACGTCTTTCCCCGGCATCTAGCTTGGAGAGACAAGTTCATTTTGGACACTGCTGAACCTCAGCCAGGACCCTGGCGCTTGAGCAGTGTCTGGCACCCGCATTTGGTGATAGACTCGAAGCTTCTTCAGCAGCTACCAGACAAAGGGAGGCGCTGATACGTCAAAGACAGTCAAACTCATCATCCGCGATAACCCGAATCAAGGTGGCGTGAGGGTTGCTGTAAGGCGCAGACATCCACCCGGAGATGGGTCTGTACTGCAGGTAGATGTGGGCATTTTCACAAGATGCGCATATCAATGGCCTTGCTAGCAATTCATGGTCGGCACTAAATCAGCGCTGGCCGAGCTGTTAGTCTCGGGGCTATTACAGCAAAGCAGAGGCAATAGCCTGCTAGGTGAATCGTGGATAATGATAGAGATGCACCTGGATACCACCTAGGTTCTGAAGAATGAACGTATGCAAGATGTTGGACATTTGACTCTAACCGAATCCACAGTTGCCTAACCCCTCACCCGTTGTGACGTGGACACACCAGCTTGCAGGCTGCAGGCTGCAGAATTCAGGCAGCAGCCACCTCCCTACATATGGCCTGACCAGAGGCAGGATGAGGCTGGGCGAATATATAAGACGCTCTCTACCAACTGCATTTCACACGCACGGTCAAGCCAATCAATCTAGCTTCCGTCATAATGGGAAAGAGCGACAAGAGCCCAGCGCCGCCTGTAGAACGACTCCGTCTATGGGAGATTAATTCGGTACACATCTACGAAAACTATACCCGCAAAGTGGCAGACACTGGCCAGGTGTTTTACGAAAGATTTACAAACCGACAAGACCTGCCAGAAAGTTTCTGGGAAGATGATCGGTAGGCGAACCTGGCAGACCTACGGCGGCTCGGACAGGCTAATATATGTAATCTTGCTCCCTACTCAGGTCCTACCAACTGGAAGAGCGCGAGGCAGCAGAGCGTCTAGCGGCGTCCTCGGGGACTTCGGCTCGCGATGCCCGAGGCAAGAACCAGGGACGGCTGCTCTCTCAAGACATTGCACATGACCCGAATATTGGCGCCATCACCAGCTCTGCGAGGGCCGCCCAAGACAGGCGCGATGCCGGAGCCCAAAACAAGCGCGGAGCGGGACAAGGTAAAGTCAAGGGCAAGGGTGAGGCAACGAAATGAGTGGTCTTGGCTCCAGAAATAGGTCTTGCTCAGCTTAGTTGGAGGAGAAGAAGACATCGAAGAGACGGCAAAATGCAGCATAGTGCTACTTAAAAGAGACCCGGCATGCCTCGTGATGATTTTGGACCGGCTCCAGGTTGCGTAACAGCCAAACATGACTGTGCTCAAGGCGCGGTTGATGTTACGTGATGGCTTCTCCCAGCCTCTTCGTCATACCTACTAGCCAGCAACTGCCTAGGCGGGTATCGAAATATGGCCAAATCTGGGTTTGTTTTGCCTAATAATCACTTATCTGGACAGCCAGTGCCACATGTTTCGCACTCGCGCTGACCAACATGCGCCATGCTATCGTTTGGGGGTACGCTTGCCGGTGAGATTGTTAGCCCTGTCCTATTACCCTATAGTGTGGAGGTGGGCCGGCGCCGCTTCCCCGCGGTCGCTTTCATGAGACGAACTGGCCGTTTCCGTCAATCTTGCTTCCTGCAAGCTGTTTCGCTCCGTGTAGCTTCCAATTCCATCAACACAGCACGCGATCTCGCTGGAACCCATCTCGCAATGGCGGCTGCAGAATTAGATTACGAGTTTGTCCTCGAAGATGAGTTCGACGCCATGTGCGTTTGTCCCCCACAGCGCTGCCAATGACGACACTGGGAGCTGCAGCTGATGAATGTGACCACAGCTCTCTGGACAAGAAGAAGTCTCTCGACGAGATTCTGAGCGGCAAATATCCTGGTTAGCGAGCAGCTACACTTGGCACAATACGCCCGTACTTACCTACTGACAACCCCCAGCCAAGAACCATGCACGCAAGGTTGCCCATGAGCTCGGTGTCGACGAAGGCATCATCTACCTCGTCGGCGAGCCCGAGCGTCGCTTCCCCGACTCTGATCAAGGCCCCAAGTTCCGCCAACAAAGATAGTACGTCCATCATCCGTCCCGAGCTCATCGCCGCCGCCCCTAACCCGCACAGCTTCTACTACCTCTCCGGCGTCGACTACGCCGGCTGCACCGTCACCTACGACATCGGCCTCGACACCCTCGTCCTCTGGATCCCCTACACCGACCCCAAGAAGAGCCACTGGTTCGGCTCGACACCGTCCACCGCGCAGGCCG
>LUFD01005270.1:0-11372 GCA_003025255.1 Cordyceps pruinosa
TTAGTATTAGTTAACTTACTAGCTAGTATACTATAGGTCTTCTCTTAGCTATACCTATTAAGTTAGACTTTTATTAGGATAGCCGCCTTATTAAGGGCTTATTTTAATAGCTAGCTACTACGTAGAGTGTTATAAAGAAAGTTATCCTTAATAATACTAGAAGCTAGATTAAAGCTATACTTCTTAGCTATAGCCTAGATACGGTTAACTATATAGGTTAAGACCCCTATAAAATTAGCTATTTCTATTAAGGATTTGCCTATAAAGGGCGCCTTTAACATTATAATAGCAGCTCTAGTAGTAATATCGGTATAGCCTCGTTAGCTAGCTTAATTAGCTAGCTAGCTAGTCTACTTGCTAACTTTATCTATTATAGGTTGATTAGGTTGATTGGGCTAGGTTTAGGAGAGAGGGGGCGGATGCTATATAATTTAGGTGGGCTAACCCCGCTGCCGAATTCGTAGGGGACCCCTGCACGCGAATCCCTGCAAGACAGGACTTTTAAAAGGGACATTCGTAAAGCTAACCTAATTAGGTATAGAGCTAACCTAATTAGGTATAGATTTATATTACGTGCCGCGCGGTTGAGTGATGCTTCTGAACGGCACCCTGATGCGCGACCTTATGTAGTATCTACAATTTTGTGAACAGCCAGTTGGCCTAGGTACCTCCTTTTATATGGGATCCACACCTAATTAGAGGTACCAGGGCAAGGGCAGACTTTAGTCATCCAGTGACCTAACCATTGGTTGGTGGCTCCACATCAAGCCGACCAGCCACTGCAATTACACCACAGCTACCTGCTTCAACAAACTGTCCATTCCGGGCTCTGCATCCCGTCGGGAACGGATAATGTCAAAAAAGCACGTTGCCGGATAATTGTCAGCAAGGCGCTCGCGATCCACGGCCCGCGCGGCATGCTTTACGCGTATCCATCGCAAGCAGAGCTATCAGGGTACTGGTCGGAGCAAGTCCGTGCGATCGAGGCTCCTTCGACCTGAAGTCCGCAACGGTTGAACTGGGCATGTTTCCACGACAAGCAAGGAATTGGCGCAGTTTGTCATCTTGTATCATAGACAAGGAGCACTCCAAGTACACCCGTGACAGTGTGAAGTATATAAACTGCCGAGCATCACGTACCAAAATTTGTATTCGGCCACAGCTCTCAGACACTCACACGCCACTGCGCAGTCAACAGTCGAAGATCAACTTTCAACGTTTACCTGAAGACCAATAAAGAGAAATGGACACTCTTGTCGTCGGCGGAGCCGGCCTCATCGGCGGGCATGCTGCCCTGCATCTGCGCTCCCTAGGCCACAACGTCACCATCGCTGGTCGGACGAGGCCGCAGGCGCCGTCGCCGCTGGCCGACTTTCCCTTTATTCAGGGAAATTACCTACACGACGACATCACCAAGGCACAGCTGTCCGCTTTCAATACTGTGCTCTTCACGGCCGGTACGGATGCGCGGCACGTGCCCGCGGACGAGGCGGACCGCGACGCATACTTCCTCTGGGCCAACGGCGAGGGCGTGCTGGCGTTCGCGGCTCGTGCGCGTGACGCGGGTGTCTCGCAGTTCATCCACGTCGGCAGCTATTACTGGCATGCGATGCCGTCGCTCGTCGAGAGCAGCGCCTACGTGCGGTCGCGTAAGCTCGAGTCCGTGGGGGTCGCGGCGCTGGCGCGGCCCGGGTCGTTCGCCGCGACGAGCCTGTGCCCGCCGATGCTGGTCGGCGACGTCTCGCCGGCGCTGGCGTCGCCGTTCGTGCCGGAGCTCACCATGTACTTCAAGGGCGAGTTTGGGGCGGCGGAGACGGCGCCGCCGGGCGGCATGGCGTTCCTGACGCTGCGGTCCATGTCGGAGGCGATCGCGGGCGCCGTGGCCAACCGCGCCGGCGTCTCCGGCAAGGTGTTGTTCATCGCTGATGAGAACCTGACGTTTGTGCATTTCATGGACTGCTTCCGGCGGGCCATGGGCATGGAGGGCGACGCGCTGCGTCTGGACGACAACCACCCACTGTTCCCCCCCGTGGCGCGCATGGGTGGCGCTGTGAATGTGTTCATGGAGACGACGGCCGAAACGCGGGCGCTGCTTGGAAACTATGCTCACGATGTGTATAGTACAGTCCAGGAAGCGGTGGCAAAGCGTGTGTGAGCGACTGGGATTCATTCTTGGTGGCCTATAGAGAAGGCTGGAGGCACGGTATTCCAAAGAGCGCTGCATGCGTAGCTACCCTGCAAAGTCGCGCCGAAGAGGCGGAACAAGGCGGGCGGGAGAAAGGGGAAAACGGAAGTAGAACGAGGGTGGTTAGTATGAGGGAGGAAAACCATGACTGATACAAGCGAGTAATGATGATGTTGGAATAGGTGATATGAAGTCGGGGTCTACGGCGCGGTGCCGTTCGCATTGAATGGCACCGTGGCACTGTGGCTCTGCGTATGCTCGTCTATCGGCAATCGCTAAGACAAGTCGACAGGGTTACTTGCACCCATCCAGTTCACGAAGGCGATGCCATGAATCCCGGCCATGGAAAAAAGCGCGCGCGTTAGACAGGCCGAGTTGAAAAAATGCAGGCTACAGATCGCCACGCGATGCAGCCGAATAGAACCCCCTGGCTGAATGTGGCCAGGGGAGTCCCTGCTAGGTCAGCCACGGAGAAGAGACTCTGGGGGAAGCCACAAGTCAGGTCGTAAGATTTGTTTATGCTGTGATCTTAAGTTTTTAACTTAGCCATGTGGCTAGGTCACATATATAAAATTATATAATTCTACATAACTCAATATAACTTTTATTATTTCTATCGACCCCTATAGCCACCCTAGTCCTACCCCGGTCATTAAAGTACCTTTTTAACTAGGGCCTCTCTAACCCCTAGTAGAGGCGTTATAGGGGTCAAATTAGCTAGTTAGAGGCGGCTAAGAGGGGCTATTCTATGTGACTCTGCCCTTCTAAAAAAAACGGTAACTTAGTCACATCTCTGAGAGACCCTGTTGATACAACGAAATCTGGTCCACTGTAGCCCACTGTGGCGGCCTGTATCGATGTACCTATGTGACTGAGTCCCATGGTACTCAAAAACTCAAGATCAGAGCATTAATGAACTTGGGATGGTACTCGGCTATTGTGCATGCGGCAGGCTGCAGTAGGACATCGGAGTCGAGCAATGTCAACTGCGGCATGAAGGTGAAGAGATTACTGGGAGTATGAATCTAGTTGTTGAGTGGCTGTCGCAGGCTGGGCGATGGATAGTTCTAATGGCAAATGGTTGCATTATTGTGCAATTAGCATTCGGAGCTGTCGGCCAGTCAGGAGCTCAGGAGCTGTCAAGCATGGTCATAACCTGATGATTATCAGGGACGTGCCCGGCATGTATGGTAAGCAAGCTGGGGCACGTCCCTCTTGGTTAGCAAAGCGGGTGGGCGGTGATTTATTACAGCGAGAAAAACTGTATTGAATCCGGTTGGGTATTTTGGGTATGATGGTGGCAGACATGGCGCGCATTGTGAATTGAGGGTTGGAGGATGAGGGCGGTGTTTCAAAGCCGGCCATCGGCGTCGACGTGTGTAGGGTGGGGAGTTGGTGCGGGATGAATCGTCTGGAATATGGTGGCGAATGATGCTGATAGGGACAGGGAATTCTGCATGAGGTTGGGCGTGTTGTAGTGATGCTGGTGGAATGCAATGTGGTGTTGGTCTGCAGATTGCCTTATTACTGCCACCTGAGGCTGGGTACCTGGCATTGCCCGGTACCTGGAGGGGGCGGTGGCCCGAGTAAGGGTACCAATTGGAAGGAACGGTAGGTGTACACAGTACTCGTGTCCAAACCAGCCGTCGCGGCCATCCCCCGCACCGCCCAGTTCCGCACCAAGTACACAGTACCTGAACCCCACCCGCTTTCCCGCTTCCCGTCTTGCCCCTGAATCGCTCCATCGCATCGCCAACGTCCAACTGCCTCACGCCTGGCCGTCCCTGGTAGCTGGCTCCTGCGAATACGGATTGCTTGCCTGTGCATTACCATTAAGTCCCTTACGGCCGGCTTGTAATTATATTGCTAGCCCGTATCGGTTCGCTGCCCAGTTTTCACCATCGCCACCTCCTGCGCGTCACCCCAAGACAGCCCCCAGCTCCTTGACGTTTTGCTTTTTCCCTCTTCTCCCTTCTTCTTTCGTCCTTTCTTTTTGCTTTCCCGACCACTTCACTTTTCGACTCTTTTTGCTCTCTTGCCCCCCTCCTGTTCGGCCTGCCTGCCTGCCGCCTGCACCTCGCGCTGCTCTCTTCAACTCCATCTCCACCACGCCATTGTGCGCTACCGAACCCACGCACTGTCTTGCTTGCCTCTTTGACCTTCCTTCTTTCTTCTTTGCCTTCCTTCGTCTTTGCTTTCGCGTCTGCTTTCCCCCTCCCAAGCCAGACTTTGCGCCGTCTTTTCTCTCGCCGCCATCGTCGTCCTCTGTCCTCCGCCCACTGCTGCTCCCGACCTGACGGGGCTCTAACACACCACACCAGACGACCCCTCCACTAACCCCTTCTTTTTTCCCCTTTCTCCTATTCCGCCATCCTTTTTCCCGTCTGAGCTCCGAGCCGGCCCTGGGCATTCTTTCTGGATCCTTGCCTTCATGATCTCCTCCCGCAGCTTTCTATCAGCTCAGCGGCTTGACTCAGCCGACTTTCTGCTTCGTCTGTGACGATCTCCTCGATACCTGACTGGCCCGCCCAACCCCCGTGCCACCCAAGTGCCCCCAACCCCGTCGTCCACCACCACAGTCTTCCTTCCTCTTCCAATAGATTCATTGCGACGCGCCGCAACGGCCAGCTGATTACACGGCCATGTCGCTCAACGGCCTGGACACGCCACAAGTCACAGAGGTTTTCCAGACCGCCGGCGCTGAACCTGGAGGCTGGTATGTCTCCTATTCATGCTCCCCCAGACTGCTGTCTTAGCTGACCCTGTCAATTGCCTAGGTTCCTGCTCAAATATACGAGCCGCGACGAGGTCGAACTCCTCAGCACGGGTGCTGGTGGCATTGTCGAACTCCGTGCCAGAATCGAGGAATACACTGAAGACAGCCCGCTGTACGGCTACATCAAATACAGACGTCGCAATGTCGTCCTCAAATACCTCCCAGAAGACTCATCTCGCTTAATACAAGGTACGTGTTGCCTGCGTCCCTGTACACTGTGGCACTCTCTCTACGTTCCACCATCTAACACGCCGCCTAGCTCGTGTCGCGGTACATTTCAATTTCGTCTGCGAGCGATTCTCACCATATGACACCATTTTCGAGATCGATTCTGCCAGCGCCCTAACAGACACAAAGCTTTCCGCTGCCTGCTCTCTGCATACCGCCTCAGGCTCGACTGCCTCATCCACTAGCTCCCGTAAGAAGCGGCTAGTTGAGATTGCCGAGGAGGATGAGGACGAGCAACCAGCCTCTAAGCGCAAGTCGATTACCGCCGATGCTTTCCCCCCCAAGACACCAGTTGATCCCACCTGGAATCAGGATCCTGTCACTCTAAACGCCGATCTGGCTTCCTCACCCGAACAAAGCAAATTCTCCGCTCAAGATACCACCGAACCTCCCACCTTCGTCGGTGCCGATGAGCGCCCATCCACATCAGATTCGTACGACCGCAGCCTATCCAGCTCCTCATCTTACCCCTATGGCAAGCCCAAGGTGAAGCTGGGCCCTCGACCCTCCCTCGACGTCAATATCCGACCTCAGACTGCTGGCAACTTCAGACCCGTGTCTGCCATTCCCGCAGGCTACAAACTCTTTGGCAAGGGCGGCAAGAGGAATAAAAGCCGCGAGAGCAACATTCTCGTCTCCCCGCAAGAAGAGGAGATCGCCAGCATGGATTTCGGTGCGGCTACTGAGGCCGACGACGCATCCAAAGAAAACACTGACCCTACACTGACCCCATCCAGCTCCGAGACGACCCTAAAGCCTACCAAGAAAATCTCGCCCGAAAAGGCCCGACTCAAAAAAGCGATGCAGCTGCGCGAGAAGAAGCGACTGGCCGCAGAAAAAGCTACCCAGGAAGGGGGTGACGCCACGACTCTCGCCGATCCTGCGGAGCTCCAAACGGAAGCGGAAGCCGCTGAAGACGCACCCCCCAGCCATGGACAGCTGCCTCAAGCCGCTGCTGATTGTCTTCAGCTAGATACGTCCACCTGCGAGGCGGCCAATCTCTCCGTTGATGTTGGATCAGTCACGTCTCTTGCCGATCAAGCTTCTGAGGCGACCACTACCGATTCTCACCCACCGAGCCCAGCATTAGGCGACTCGGAGACTGCCGACTCGACAAAGGCGTCGTCTGTCTCTGACGGTACTGACGAGACTCTTCGTGAAACAGAAGTAACTGGATCAACGACTCCGCAACAGAAAGAGGCTGCCGCTCTTGCTGAGGTTGCGGCGTTGCCCGAGAAGGACGTAACCCATATGACTACGCGGGACCACATTAAGGCTACCGAAGCCGCCCTCTTTGGCTCGCCTGATATGCATTCTGACCCTACTGAAGAGCCAGTAGTTATCCCCATTTCCAAGTTCTCGACCAATAACTCTGGCTCCGTCCCTATCGAAGAGGCCATTGCGCCTTCCGCTACAGACGCCAGTGGAGAAGTGCAGGAAGCCGAGACCGCTGCAGCCGAGACAGTTACAGCTGAGTCTGCAACCCGAAGCTTACCCCCTCAACCGTCCGCGCAGGATCTTCTTGCCGCCACTCGGGCAGCCGCGGAGCCTTGCGTCGAGCCTCCCGTTGCAGAGCTTGGGCAGACTTCCCTCGCTCCTCCCACGCCTACCACATCCGCCGACGCTGCGCTTGTTGCTACTGAGTCTCCGGTTAAGACACCTTCTGCGGAGACGAAGCTAGAACCCAGTGCCGTTGCTGAGCCTCAGACGGGGATGGCCCAGCCTACGAAGGAGAAGCGCAAAGGACGGGTTGAACCTATTCAGACCAGCGACATTGACACGCAAGCGGATGCAAGCCGAACACCCACCGCCGCTGCCGTGATTGCCGAGGCGAGCGCCAATCCGTCCATCACAGCAACGCCGGTCACTCCAATCACACCCGATGGCGGCGTCGCAACCCTGCCCCCGCCTACCAACACAACCCCCCCACCCTATGTTGTCAGAACCGTTTCCAACCCCATTCGCGGTAGCCTGATCCCGCCGTCCGATGTGAGACAGAATTCCGCTCGCTCTATGAGCTCTGGGGCCGCCTATCTGCACAGGATCAATCAACAGCAGCAGAACAATGCAAATCTTTCGTCCAAATCCAATGTTGGCTCCAGCATCTCTCAGCGTATCAAGGCGCTCGAGATGCTTTCCGCCAGCAGTGGCACAGAGATTCGGCCAGTCAGCCGTGAGCGCCCCCAGTCAACCTTCTTTTCCGTCAAGAAGAGCGAACCACTGCGTGCCCCATCCGTGATTGAGCGCGCCTCTTCTCTCCGAATGGCTGCCCCGCCTTCCCGTGATAGCTCTGATTCCTCGCCCGAGACCAGCCGACCGCAGCGTGGGCGCTCTGGGTCTATCTCGAACAGGCTTTCCATGTTCCAACCCTCACCAGACTCGTCTCGTGGCGCTCCCGAATCGGTTTCGGTAACGGCCAAGATTGTGCGCGACCCTGACCAGCACGTGAACGAACCCCCAAGAGACGTGTCTGGCTTCAACCCATTGGATCTGAAGCAATCGCCTCTCTTTGTTAGTCACCAAAAGCCTACCCATGATTTCAGCACCACAACCGTGGATTCTTCCGTTGAGTCGCTTAAGGAAGACGGACGCCGCTCTTCTGTCAGCCTTGTTCGCGGCCTGATGAAGGATAAGCGAACTATTTCCACGGAGCCTGTTCCTGCTACCTCGCCTCCTCCCGCCAACGGATCCTTTCCGCCGCGGATGTCGTTTAGTAGCCGCCGATCAACAGGCAAGGAGAGTGAAGAGGCCCAGTCTCTTGACCACGTAGATGAGCACTCGGGCGGCGATGACAGATCACACGACACCAAGCTGTCACGAGCCAGCCGCTTCATGCGCCGTCTTTCCAATCTCTCTGGCGCCCGCAGCAAGGCGACCCTGTCTCCCACTGTCAAGTCACCGCTGGTGCAAAACGAGGAGCAGCGCATCGAGGCGTCCCGCCCGTCCACCACGGGCACCTCGCCGTGGATCGTATCATATCTCGGTGACGTTAACGTGCAGTTCCCCGACAACCTTCTCTGGAAGCGCCGCAACCTGTGCATCGACTCGCAGGGTTTCCTCGTGCTCAGTGCTCTCCCCGCGCCTAGCAGCCGCGCCGCCCAAGGCACCAAGCGCTACCATCTGAGCGAGTTCCGTCCTCCGTACTGTCCCGACGTTGAGGTCCAAGAGCTCCCGAACAGTGTGGTTCTTGACTTTGTCGAGGGAACTAGTCTTCAGCTTGCCTGCGAGGATCGCACCGGCCAGGTTAGCGTTCTGAACGACCTGTCAGATGCTCACTCCAAGCATGCTGCGCAGTTTGGACAATAACATGGGCTATGTAGGAGCAACCAGCAACTACAATGATCCATCTTTTTACGCAAACGCACCTTTTTCTATTTATTTTCTCTTCCCATTTGTTGATATACCCTCTTCATTTTCTCTTCGATCTTATTACACTTCACCTGCATCCCGTTCACATAGCTAGCGGTACATTTCTAACACTCTTTTTTTTTCGTTTTGGATATAACATATATATATGATGTCCTGATACATCCTTGTCTTCCATGCCTGTTATGAGAGGGGCTTTTACTTTTGCCCCCTTTTTACCCTCTTTTTTGTTACTACCTATTACTTACTGCTGGGAGAGCGTCACTCGTTGCCATGCCCCGCACTTTCCTTCTGTTCGTTTCCTTTCTCTTTCCTATGGGCAGTATCATACCGTGGAACCATTTCTCTTCACTATGTTTATTTTAGTTATATTTTGCATTTTTGAGCTTGTAGAAAAAGGTGAAAGGTGAGAGCGAGAGAGTAGGGGGGCAAAGTTATCGCCTATTCTGTTACCCGTTAATATAGTCTCGAGGAAGTAGTTAGGAGATGGTGTCCTTGTGGGCAGAGCAAACAAGACAGCCGGCATGAAAATAAAGAAAACGTTCTGTCAAACTCAACTCTGTTTCGGCAGAGCAATCCCAAGTGACTCGAGCAACACCCAGGTGAAAGCCTTAGCCAGGCAGGCGGAACATAAGTCTAGCGAGGTCGTACGAAAGCCAGCTTCATTATTCAGCGTCGTATTACCATTCTCAGCATAGCCTGCATGCTCAAGCATATAGGAGCCACGGGTGACCGAGAATCGTCATGGATGATTGGGCACACACCAGGGCCACGGGGTTGCGGATGGTCGCACAGCGGTAGTATACATGAAGGGTTCATAAGGGAACCGCGCAGGGGCTTGGTCACCGGCGACGGGCACGTATCACTAGGAGGATGGCGGCGTCGGGTTTCTCGCTAATTTGGGCTGTCAGCATGGAATCAAGACGGCGTCGATGCAAGAGAAAAAGCACAGGGTGGCCAGACGCGACAGCTGGCATCGATCATGCCGATTTATTACAGCCGTTGCTCATCAGCTACCCATCCGGGTCCCGCTGCCCATGGCCCCCAAGGCAACGCGTATATGTATGTATGCAGGCGGCACCACCAGAGGGCAACGCTGCATGCAGAGGTCGGTCGGCATGCTCGATGAGCCGTGCAAGCGAGGTTCGACGAAGCGAGTGAGAAGAAGCAGGGGCAGGCATGCTGGGCGAGGCGGGATCCCTGGCCGGGCTACGGATGGACTGCTGCGAGGTACGGCAGCGAGGACGCCACGGCTGCAAAGACGGCACGGCTACGGTAGTACCGTCTGGAAGCGTTTTTTAGGACAAGGAGCTTTCGGCGACGACTTCTGGTGTCCACTGTGTTGCGGGCGTTCTACGATTAGGCCATAGAGGTGGAGGATTGCCATCGACCTCGACGGTGAGTAGGCAGGGTAGCAAGGTAACAACACCGAGGAACTTTTAGGCCGGATGAGAGCGACAAAAAAGGCCAAGCTGGGCGACTATTCGTAATGGTTGTGAGTGGGTTCTTTTGGTGCATCTAGTAAGGAAAGGCAGGAAGAGGAAAAAATCTACGAGGTCAGCGTGACCAGACAAGGTCTGGGGGGAGTCGAAGGATGGCGGGGCACGGCGGGGATTATGATTGGCTGGGAGGAGAGTCTGTTGGGTAATGGGAAAGCCACAAGTCGCGGTTGCTGCACCTTATGCTTGTTTTACCGGCGATAGCTACTAAGGGAGGAGGTAGTTGAGGTGGAGATGGGCTAGTGTATGGATCTGGGCGTGGCGGAGGGGGGCTGGATGCGTGAGGATGGGAAAAGAGATAAGGGATCGTTGATGACGGCGTGCGTATCCAATGCATAATTCGGGTTGTGATTGTGCATGCCGTGTGGTGAGAGCATCTTGCATCTACGTGGGTAAGGAAACGGGATTGATATGCTAGGTACCTGGCGCTGTACGGAGGACGCGGAGTAGCGGTGCGGAGTAGAGGCGGGCGGATTGACTACAAACGGAGAGTCCCCAAACAAAAGTCCTTGCCAGGTGCGAGGTGGCAGGTGGCAGGTGGCAGGTGCCAGATGCGAGCTCGTTGTTGCGGCTGGCGGTGCCATGCCCGGTGCGCGCCAAGTGCCAGAAAGCGGGCAGCAGGTGGTACTGGGTGCCTACTAGGTAGAGGTAGGAACTGAAAGCTTGGTGTTTTTCAAAGGATGAATGTTACGGACCACAAAGACCATGTTGAGGCGGCATAACAGATTGGTGGTACTTGTAGGTGAATGAGGTAGTGAATGTATGGAATGGGGCCACGGTGGAGAGACAGACGGGCCAGCGTGTCTAGGTGTTTGGAGTGTGTTACAGCCACAGGTGTTCACGCAGGCTACAGGTACCAGTGCCTGGGGCTCATCACAAAAAGAGCTGGGGCACGCTGGACTACCTGACTATCGTGAAGCCTCTTGCCTGCCAAATTATGAAAGGCATACACATACCTACCTCCGCTACCTACACCACCGCCAACCACACGCCCCCTTGCCGTGTACCGGCTCGCCCATTGGCTTCCGGCTTTCCTTTTCCCTTCCTCATCCTCCGCCGTCTGCCTTCACGACGCACCCTCCTCAATCGACATTGCCCGGGGAAAAGCAGCCCGCGCATTGGCAAATTTCGTTCCCTTTTCCCGCCTCCTCCTCTGCTGACGAACTCGCTGCCCGTTCCGCGCGGGGACCTGGTCAATTTCCTGGGGAGGGGCGCCCGTCCGATCTATCTGGCCGTGCTCGAGGGACCATATATACTTTTTTTGGTCCTGTCTCTTGTACTTGCCACGCACCGCAGCCGTTTTTTTTTTTTTTTTTTT